>JAJJWW010006573.1:0-303309 GCA_023531295.1 Papaver armeniacum | reverse complement strand
TTCTCTTTGTTCTATTGCATCTACCATCAATCTTTCACTTTTTTGTCTTTCTCTGATGTTATGTTTCCAATTCTTAACAATCACACTAAGAATGTAGTCTGCAAATGGTTGAAAGATGTTATAGTGTTCTTTGGCAAACCTTCAAACCATTTTAAGGCCTCTCCTGTTAGACTTTATGCAAAATATTTGCACAATATAGCATCATGGTTTTCCCATTGTAGCATACATCTCACATAAGCTTTGATGTGTTGTACTGCACAAGTTATTCTTTCAAAAATGCTGGTTAACGCAGGTAGGTTGCACTTTGGGGGTATTCCTCCTAATTGTACTTCTTGTGTGAATTGTAATTGCAGGAAATCCTACAATACACACCTCACAAGAATTCATAATATTTAACACATATTTAAGATCAACAATCAATCTCTTTATTAATTGAGTTAGAAATTTTACAAGAAGGAAGTGAAATCAAGAATATAATTGCTACCCTAAACTTTCTCTCTTCCAAACTTTCTCTCTAGTCTAAAAAGATCTCTCCATTTCTTAAGCCTGTTCGGCTCTTTATATAGGACATTACATAGTGGATGACAGCTAAGCTGTCCTTTATTTTCGGATCTGACTTGCGACACTCTCGCAAGTATTCAAATGTTAAATCTCGCAAAACTCCTAAATCTCGCTAGGTCTTCACATCTTTCTCGTGTTCAGGCTGTCGTCATCCGTTGCGTCATCTATATTACCCATCTGTGATATCTTCGCAATGTGTCGTTTATGGATTTCGCAAGGGTCTTGGTGTTGCGATATTCTGATCCTACATCTTGCCTCTTCTCATGTCTTCTCTGCGAAGGAGAGAATGTCATGATAATTAGTACTTTCAAAATGCCGCAGCTGTTCATTTTTTTCCCTAAATTTTCTGCCAACAGGATTCCATGAATTAAGCATAACCGTTTACACGTGTTAAATATTCCCCTATTTACCGGCACATTAAATGCTAACCGGTCACCATCTTTTATCTATTTAAGAAGAGATCCATCATAAGAACATTTTCTTTCTTTTACTTCGTCTTCTTCATCTCTACATTCTCTGTGAATTTTCTTTTTGTCGTCTGCAACTTTTTTTTGTTTACTGTTCATCTTTCCATAAGTCCTCTCCATCTTTCTGCTACTGTTCTTATGGAGCCATCAAGGTTTGTTGATTTTGCTGAAACTTATATTCTTAGGATTGATTTCTTCTACTGAAATTGTTTTATTTGGTATTGCTTATCTTTGAATAATTCCCATACTGTTTCTGTTTCAGCAAAAACATTTCTAGCACCAAGTTCACGATCCAAAACCCTAATGTTCCCAAGAGTTCGCAGCAAAAACTCGTTGTGAACAAAAGAAAGCCTGCGAATAGCAAGGTATTAAGAAACACTTATTCTTTTAATAACAATATTGTTGCCTTTGTTTTTTATTTGACTTGTGATTTGCAGGGTGATGCAAATGTCGACAGGCCCCCCAAGAGACCTCGCCACCCTAAAAATGTTGAAACTTCTGTTCCATTTCCTCTGTTTAAGCTTTCAACACCTCCTGCGACATCTTCGCAAGCTGAGTCTCCTCTTCTCATCTGCGAAAATGTCGCTGCAGATTTCTCCCCTGTAACTAACCTTTCTATAAATGAAATTCCTCGCGATAACCCTGTTGCGAATGAACCCTTCTCTTCTTCTACTGTCAATGCCTCTTCTCTGGACACTGCCTCTGCCTCGATCGTTAACCCTCATCAAATTTCATCTTCAGATGACATATCTATGGCGAAAGATGATTCAACTCTCCCACGTTCTGCCATCATCGCTTCTTCATCCGAATCTCTCCCTTTTACTAAAGAAAATTTGGAAGGAATGGATATTGCTTTCAAGGTTTTATCAGACCTTCTGGATGATGTCAAGAAAACTTCCACTGATCCTATCAGATTTGGTATTTGCGAGATTTTAAGTAAATATTTTGGCTCTGACAGAATGGTTTCGCAAACGTCCTTAGAAAAGGAAGTTGAAGCTTTGAAAAATAACCTCCAAGCTATGACCTTGAAATGTGACACTTTTCATCTTGAGAATCAAAAACTTCAGAATGTTTCGCTGGATCGTGATAATCTTCGCAAGAAGAATGAGGAACTAAAAGGTAAAAATCTCTTCTTTCTTTTTTTTTTTTTTTTTAAAAAAAAAAAAACCTCTGTTCGCCCTTTAGCTCTAAACCAGAAACGAAAAATGGAGATATATCAGTTTGAATCCATCGCCGAAGAAGCCCGAATGGATAGAGATGCTTGGATGGATCAATATAAACTTCAACTAGATAATCTTTCATACGTACTCAAGAATTCTCATTACTATGAACTGGAGATCCAAAGCAAGAGAGCAAGAGAATCTGCGGATTTTCTTGATCTCACTCGTGGATAAGCATTAATGACAGAGTATTACCTTGTTTAAGATTTGGATAGTTTTGTTCTGAGTTGGATGATATAAGTAGCGTGATTGTAGCCGCAAAACGTTCTTTCAATAGTCTTCCACAACTCAAACGATGCAGTCGGACCAAAGAACATAAGGAAGAACGCGATCTCGAAATGATGGACTGGATCCAGTAAGAAGAAGAGAGCTTGATCATCACCCGCTCCAAAGGATGAAATCGTGGCTGATTGTATCTTTTCTTGAAAGAAACTCCTCTAGCTCTTCTAACATAGATGTGTTCGTCAGAGACAAGGAACAAGCATCCATTTTTTATAAGACCTAAACCTCGAGTTTTCGAATAATGGAAGTAATACTCACATTTCCGTGCAATGCACTGAAGATCCCTAAGTTTGTAATGAACAATGTTTGGCAATCAGTATTTAAAGGAATTTTGGAAATGCTTGATTTCAAGGGATGAATGATAAGTGCATATTTCACATATATTTTGGTGTTAATTCCATGCTAGTATTTTGTTGGTTTTCTTGCAAATTAGTTGTATATTACGCTTTGTTTTTCTTATTTGTGTTTTGTTAGGAAAATCATCCAAAAGAAGGCGGGATTTGCACTTAACTGCAAGGTACAAAGAAGTGTCAGCTATATAGCTGGGAGAGAAGGCCAAAGACCAATTGTAACTCGTTCAAATACAATATTTCTACTTTTCATCAGGTAGAGTGGACGAGAAGATTTAAGACGTATTTACATGAAAGAATCCGAGTCATTCCTGAAGTTTGTGTGAATAGCTGGTGAGCAAAACAAGAACTTCGGAAGACTAAGGGCTGGGTGTCTGGTCATCTCAAAGAGAAGTGTTATTGGCATCCCCACCGATCGTTAGTAGGGCACCCTGCTGCCAAGCGCTCAAGTTCAAGGGAACTCGCAGAGGGCAATGCGCCTTTAGCAAAGGGGGGATGCAGAAATTGCGTATCATGATGAAAGACACCCGACTTATTACTCGTGGCACTTCTTTCTTCTTTTTATTCCTAAACAACACACATGTGTAAATGGAACTCTGAGCTTGATGATCATGACGATCACGACCCAGGTGATGAATTTTGCGAATGAAGTGATATTCGACTCCGAATACATCACTGGCTCCCGGAGATGGTAGAAAAACATTGGCTGTTGTCTCGATTTGACAACCGCCGAAGGTGACTAACAACAAGCCGATGCTCGTGCTTTGCTTTTAATGCCTAAACGATGGTGGTTAATGGAAGATGATGCCGCTCGTGATAATGAGCACTCGAAGTTAGAATGGGTTGTCATAAAGGCTGCTGTTGTTGGTCAGCCGGCCGCGGATGAAGTTCGTGTTCATGGAGTCACGGGATGCTCGATGGAGAAGAAGATGCATATGGTGATGGTCAGAGATGATGAAGATTGCGCAACGTCGACATCGGAGCTCTGCGGAAGATAAGCAAGAAAAGACATGGTCACGTATTTTATGGCTGGGCCGAAGGTTGGAGCACACTGTAGGCTCAAGTGCTGATGATTGATTGATAGAGGAGTTGATGGCTCGCCGTGATCTCGCTGGTGTTGGACACGCCATTTCCGTGTGTAGTGTAGGGATTTCCCAACTACAAGAATAAGGAACTCGTTTCCTTATTCGATAAGAGTTTTAGAGATATGCTAACAAGATTTCTAAGATCGAATGGAATGATTCTTACGAATGGAAAAGATTTCCGAGCTGAATAGATTTGACGCATATGAGAAGACAAGAGTTTGTTGCAACATGGAGCATTAAAGCGAGATGTACCATCGGCTCTCTAGAAGACACAATGTATCACATGGGTCCGCTGATGTAACTAGCCAATTACAAGCCGCGTTTCTCGTATTAAACTACTCCATGTCATCCGGATCAACATCACTTAGTTTATCACGCAAGGGATTCTTCTTAGCTGACTTCCAATGTTTATCAAGTGCGACTTTTATGGATCGTACACGACTCATCGATGCCTATATAAAGGCCGCTAGCCGAAAGAGAAAATACAACTTTTTAGAGAGAAAATACGGAGAAAAGAGGAGAGGAAAGATTTTATTTAATATCTTAGGGTTTACCCCTTTAGGGGGAAACCAAGTTATTTTCTTCTTATTATTTCATATATTTTTCATTTATTTCATATATTTTTCATGGGTTTTAGTAAATCCATGTGTAGCTAATTTTATTGATTAAGGATGATTTCAAAGTCCTCGCATAATGGAATTTTAATTCTTTTTACAAGTTTATTTTGAGTTTAATTTTCTTGTCGATTGTCTTTATTAATTTTAGTGTCTAAGATTACTATTGGGTTATTCAATTGGCCATTTGAATTAACCTAATGATAATTCTTCTACTAGTATTGGGGTTGGTGATACGTGTAATAGTCACTCAATTCCATACATAAGTAGTACATCGCAAAAAGCCGTGAGAGGATTCTGTTAAGCAATTGTGTATAAAGATGACACTAGTAAGCGGACCGAGCTTATGCGTCTCGATGCTAGGATCAACCTAATTCACAAAACGTAATGCATTCGATGGGTTACACATTGAGAGCTTATTCATGGTGGCTCGATGGATAAAATCTTAGTAGTCGAGCTCCGTATCCAATGACAACAAAAGAATTCCGGGGGATGGCAAAGCTTATTGCTATTCTACGGTTAGTGACAATGGAAATTCTACAAGAAATAAACAAGTACTTTTATTAAGTTTCTTTCCAGTGACGGCGAATGATTCCTTAATCATCTTTCTTTTATTTGTTATTCTTTTCATTTTACTTTAAACCAATCCCCTTGTCTTTTATTTTATTTTGCTGGTCAAATAACCTATAATTACATGATCTCTCATGGGAACGATTACTTACTACCGCTATATTACCAGTTAATTAGTGGGAAATATCTTTATTAATTTGTTATGTATAAACGACACGCGTCAAATTTTAGCGCCACTGGGAGCGATTGCTATTGGTTTGTTATTTGTTTAGCTTGTTTTTGTTTTTGTTTTTTTAGATTTTTGTTTTGATTTTCTCTTTCTTGTGAGTCGTCATGTTTCCTTACGGAAATAACATGTACCTGAGCACAAGATCGTCATATAATTGTGGTAATCAAAATGGTTTTCAATCTCAATATTATGACAACTACCAACCATACCATGGGTACAATCAAAACCAATCATTTGGTTACGATCAACGCCCTAAGGAAACTTATGGATACTCGCATGCATATCAACAACCTTATGACGGGTATGCAAGTGGGAAACCACAAGGATGGGAGGATAGTTACGCTTCTAATCATTATTCTTCTAGTCCAATGAGATCTCGATGCAGCAATATATAGATAACATGGACCAAAGAAATTCAAAAGATGGATGAACGAATCGGAACTATGGATAGCTATGCTTAATGATAGTTCTTCTAACTGAAACTCTAATGCACCATTTATGAATAGTCTGGATGAGCACAACAAAAGGACTGAAGATACAATCCAATAACTTCAAAGGTCTATAGATATCATGAAGAATCGCATTGGTCAACTTAAGGAGGAAATGACTGAGGAAGAAGGTTGGTCTCAAAGCCAAAACACTTCTGATGTTCTCCCGGTCAGTAATGGATATAAGATCGATGAAAATTATGAAGATAATCAATCTTTTGAAAGTCGTTGCAACAATTGTAAAGTTATTCCAACTCCGGATCATAATAACGATCATTCGCCTATTCAAAAGGAGGAGGCTAGATATGACATAAACGTTGTTATCAATGGTGTAACGTACTCAGCGAAAAATTTTAGGATTTGCACCAATGAATTAGACTTTATAGGAGATGATTCTGATTCGATTATGAGGTTGTTAAAGAGATGGTAATTGAGAATGAAACCAAACCGATTGAAGTTGTGGAAGACCCAATTGAGCTTGTTGATGATGCCGAGATTTCTGTTGAAGCGTAAATTAAAAAGTTTGATAGAGCACCACGATATACTTGAAGTGAATAATTTACTAGAGACACAAGATGAGGATCTCGAACAAGGTTTTTCTAATCCTTTACATAATTCTATATCTATTGATCCTTTCCATGCAATTGAAGTAGATTCTAAAAGAGTTGTTAACCCAGCTTTTAGGAAAATACCTTACTTAGGATTGGAATTATGTGCTTCCAAAGTTTTAACGGATTATTTTGCTTCGAAGTATCCACCACTTGATGTGTTTGATTCTAGCAGTGTGCAGGTTCACCAAGCTGAGGAACCTTTTGAAGTTCCCGAATTCTATGTTCTCTATCCACTTTCGAGTGTAGAAAGGACTAAGTGTGGGGGAAACTTCAATAAAGTTGTAGGAGCAGAATCTCGCAACAACTATGTGCCAGCGAAATTATGACTAATAAGAATTACGCGAAGACTTCAGAGTACTTAAAGAATGACGTACCAGATGACATCGGCATAATTCATGAGGAAAGTATGAGTAACTTGCGAAATTATAGAGTGAACCTGCGAGAAGGTGACAAGAGCTTGCGAGAATATGAACTGTATGAGAGCTGTCATCCACTATGTAAATACTATATAAAGAGGAGAAAGGGGAGAGAGAAAGAGGATACACATTTTTGGGAGAGGACACATTTTGTTAAGAGAGAGATCTTTTTGGGAGAGAGACAATTTTGTAGAGAGAGAGTTTATTTTCTTTATCATCTTCTTCCTCAAAACTAGATCTAGAAAGCTCCAAATACTCATTAATGGAGATTCTAAATGTAAACTCATGTAATTACAAAAATCACTAGTGAAGAACCATGGATGTAGATCACATTGATCGAACCATGTAAAAAATCTTGTGTCTCCATTTATAATTTTAGCACTTTTATCTTTATTTTGATTATCAAATAAGTTTAGATCTAGAAAATATTATCATAATATCACAAGGGGTGTGTTGTGGGTTTTCTGCAACTACATTTGGCGCTAGAAACAGGGGAGGAGTAAAGGATTTATCCTTCCCGTAATTTGTTGGTTTAAGAAATTTTCATGAAGATTAGCTATTGTTCATATTTATTTTTAGATCTTAAAGTTTAAGAGAGCAAAACGGAAATTTCATGGAAGAAGTTACACTTTTCGGGAGTAAATATCATCAGCAATTTAAAGACATTAAAAGAAGAAGAAAAAATATTAGTTGTTGTGGTGAAATTCGGGGAAGAAAACTAAAGTTTCAATGGAAAATTTTCATGTTCAGGAGAAGAAGGCAAATGTGAAAGAAATTAAGGAAAGACGAAGAGAAGATAAGAGGCAGACGCTGCAATTCTTATCACAAACAGAAATTCGCAAAGATGGTTTGAGTTGGAGCGAATAAGTAAGAGGTCACGGGTTCGAATTCGCAGAGACACATATTTTTCATTTTCTTCTCATCTTCAGTGGCGAATAAGAGAATAAAAAAAAATTATGAGTTAATTTCACAGAGAAGTTCTTGACAGTTGGTCCAGAGAACAACATTTGTGTTTGTGGTCGCAAGTTCGAATTCACTTGCGAGCATAATTTTCTTCTTTTTACAGAGGGGAAAAATGGATAATTTCGCAAGGTTGTTTCATTATTTCGCAAATAAGAGGCAGCACAGTTGGTTATCTGCGAAGTTAATGAGTTCATGGTCGCGAGTTCAAATCCCAACGAACGTGTATTTTTCGCATGGATTTTTCGCAAGAGTATTTCGCAAGAAGAAAGTAGGTGATTATTTCGCAGAAACACTTCGCAGAGGCAGGGCTAGCACAGTTGGTTAGGAGGCATGAATACAAGCAGAAGGTCGCAGGATCAATTCTTGCCCTCGCACATTTATTTTTGTTATGCGAAATTTCGCATGGACTTTGCCTATTTCGCAAAGAAGAAAGTTGATGATTATCTCGCAAATTAATTTCGCAAGAGAGGGTTAGAATAGTTGGTATGGTGCGAGAAAATCCAACAAGCAGGTCATGGGTTCAAGTCTCACTTCTCACATTTCTTATAGTTGCAGGAAATCCTACACTACACCCCTCACAATAATCCACACAACTAAGACATTTGGAGATGAACAACAATGATTTTATTGATTAATTCTTTGAATGTTTACAAGATAAAATGGAAAAGAGCTAAAGAAATTACAATCACCACAAACTTTCTCTCTCTAATGACTTGTCTAACACTCGGAAAAAAGATCTCTCTCAGCAGTCTTGTTCGACTCTTTATATAGGTATTACACAATGGATGGCAAAAAAAGTTGTCCTTTTATTTTTCGGGGAATGGCTTATGTACATCGCAAGCGTTCAAATGTATGATCTCGAAAGTTTCCAAATCTCGCTAAGTCTTCATATCTTTCTCGTGTTTTGGCTGTCGTCATTCATTGCGTCATTTATATTACTCATTTGCGACACTTTCGCAATATCGGCGTTTATTAATCTCGCGAGGTATTGTTGTTGCGATATTCATCCTACGTCTTGCCTCTTCTCATGTCTTCTCTGCGAAGAAGAGAATGTCATGAGAATTAGTATTTTAAAATGCCGCAACCGTTCATATTTATCTGTTATGATCCCGTACTTTTACACAGAATTTATTATACATGTTTCTTCTTCCACTCTTTTCTTGACACGTCTCTTTCAACCGTTTTTTCTTGACCATTCACGTACCCTCTCGCATTAAATGCATTTATCTTCTCGAGAATTCTTCTCTATATATAGTTTTCTCACCCTCCTCTTCTTCTTTTTTACTTTCTCTCTGCAATTTTTCTTCAATTCTCCTCCTCCGCATGTAGGAGCACAATATCGCAGCAACCTTCACTTGCGAATTATTAACGACGCAATTTAATAATGTCACAGAAGAAATATTAGAAACGACGCAACAAATGACATTAGCTTAAATATGAGAAAGGTGTGACGATTCTGCGAAGAGTCAAGAAGACTTGCGAAGACTAACGTTTGTAGACCTGCGAAATGTCGCAAGGTAAATCCGAAATTAAGGGAAATATTAGTTGTACATGAGCTGTCATCCACTATGTAATATCCTATATAAAGAGAAAGGCAGGAGAGAGAAGGGGGGGATACACATTTTTGGAGAGGACACATTTTGTAGAGAGAGGGAGTTTATTTTCTTTATCATCTTCTTCCTCAAAACTAGATCTAGAAAGCTCCAAATATTCATTAATGGAGATTCTAAATGTAAACTCATGTAATTACAAAAATCACTAGTGAAGAACCATGGATGTAGATCACATTGATCGAACCATGTAAAAAATCTTGTGTCTCCATTTATAATTTTAGCACTTTTATCTTTATTTTGATTATCAAATAAGTTTAGATCTAGAAATTATTATCAAGATATGATGAGGGGTGTGTTGTGGGATTTCCCCGCAACTACATTTGGCGCTAGAAAAGGGGAGGAGTAAAGGATTTATCCTTCCCCAGTAACTTGTTGATTCAAGAAGTTTCCATGAAGATTAGCTACTGTTCATATTTATTTTTAGATCTTAAAGTTTCAGGAGCAAAAACGGAAATTTCATGGAAGAAGTTACAGTTTCAGGGAGTAAACATCATCAACAATTTAAAGACATGAACAGAAGAAGAAAAAAAAATTAGTTTTTGTGGTGAAATTCGGGGAAGAAAACTAAAGTTTCAATGGAAAATTTCCATGTTCAGGAGAAAAAGCAAGAGGCAAATTGCTGAAGGAAATAAAGGAAGAACGAAGATAAGGATAAGAACAAAACGCCGTGATTTCTATCACAAAATGAAATTCTCACGTATGGTTTGAGTTGGAGCGAATAAGCAAGAGGTCACGGGTTCGACCGCAGAGACACATATTTTTTATTTTTCAAAGGCGAATAAGAGAATAAAGAAAAAAGTTATGAGTTAATTTCAGAGGAGTTCTTGAACAGTTGGTCCAAAGAGCAATATATGCGTTCGTGGTCGCAAGTTCGAATTCACTTGCGAGCATAATTTTCTTCTTTTACGAGGGAAAAATGGATAATTTCGTAAGGTTGTTTCATTATTTCGCAAACAAGAGGAAGCACAGTTGGTTATTTGGGCGGGTTAATGAGTTCATGGTCGCGAGTTCAAATCCCAACGAACGTGTATTTTTCGCATGGATTTTTCGCAACAGATTTCGCAAGAAGAAAGTAGGTGATTATTTCGCGTAAACACTTCACGAGGTAGGGCTAGCACAAATGGTCGAGACATGAATGCAAGCAGCAGTCGCAGATCAATTCTTGCTTCTCGCACATTTATTTTTGTTATGCGAAATTTCGCACTCTAACTTTGATTATTTCGCAAAGAAGAAAGTTGATGATTATTTCAAGTAAGTTAATTTCAAAGAAAGGGTTAGAAAAGGTGGTATGGTGCGAAAAATCCAAGAAGCAGTCAAGGGTTCAAATCACATTTCTCATACTTCTTTTGTCAGCGCAAGTTCATACATTTCAAGGCATTTATTCACTTCTTTGGCATCAACAGCGAATCACATAAAAGCTAAGTACCACTTTCCTTGAACATTTTACTTTTACAGAAAATAAAAGATTTTTGATTTGATTTACAAAAGGCGAGATAATCGCAGAATTACAAAGATTTCAGAATTACAAAGATTCCACAATTACAAAAGAAACCGAGAAAAATCTCTCACGTTTTCAATTTATATATTTCTCTGAAGATTTGCTTTGTTTAAAATGATATGATATTTAACATGGAGAGTAGTAGCGGTCAAACCTTTATGGCGTACACCCTAGTTCGCGAATTTACCCTATGATTTCTGCAAGAGGCAATGTACCTAAAGTGCGTCATATAAGGGGGTACCTATTAGGATCATTTCCATGAAAGATATTTGTCAAATGAGACGAAACAAGTCATACAAAGGAAATCAAAACAAAGAAAACGATTTGAACTTGTAATTAAATGAATATTTTTGATAAAAGAAATGTTGAATACTAATCTAAATTCTTATTTGCATTCAAAGATTGCATGAGGCGAGAGAACGTGAGTAATAATTTCGCAATGCTTTTTATTCGCAATCAAGGACGGATACTTCTCAAAGGATACTTCATACTTCTTATATATTTAGAGGATTAAGTACTTCTTATACTTCTTCAAGGATACTTCATACTTCGCATACTTCAAGAAACGATCTACAATATAAAGCACGGTTTGTTTAAGTGGTGGCCAGGATTTATTCGGGCAAAGATAAATCTACGGTCGTGGTTGTGCACCACACACCCATAACCCGCACGTGCGCCAAGGCTAACTTTGCCTATATGAGTGGTGGTCGGGATTTATCCTTGGCAAAGATAAATCAAAGGCCGTGATCCTCCGTGCCACACACTACAACACGTGGTGTTCATTCCAATATTATGAATTAAAAATGAATACTCAAGTCAAGATATTGAATTTTAAAAATTATAACGGGAGGTTCGAACTCATGACCTATTGTGTAATAAGAGTGGCCTCTAACCATTGTTCCACCTTGGTTGGAATTGATAAAAAGATAAATCAATAGTGGTTATTTGTTCAACTTAAATATTAATTAGTATAAGTATTTTATTAATTAGTATAAGTGATTTGTCTAGAGAGAAGATAAATCTATGGTTATGGTTTGTTCAACTTAAATATTAATTAGTATAAGTGTTTTATTAATTTAGGAAACATTAATTTCTCATGATAAATGATTTATTAATTTTACATCATAAATATCCCTTAATTAATATTAATACATATCTCCATAAATAAGTAATAATTTTGATAAAAATTATTTCAATAGATATTAGTGGTGGTGGTGGTAGTAGAGGAAGAAGTAAGTGGTGGAAGCGGTGGAATGTGTTACAAAGTGGTGGAGGCGGTAACATTAGTTTTGGTGGAAGAAATAGTGGCTACTGATGGTTTTAATGGCGGTGGTATTAGTTTTTTCTTTTTGAATCAAAAATAATAAATTTTTTTACATGACGGGTAACATTGTATTGTGAAAAGTATAGTTGGTTGTTTTGACACGATCAAAAAAGGCGAATAACAAATACTTTTGGGATGATACCAAATCATATAAGACAAAATGGTTGTTTTTGGTGCCACTTCTATCTTTGGTAACCGTTCGTAATACGCATGATTTTCAAAGATTAACAAAAAACATATAGTTGAATAAATTAATTGACGACCTAAGTTTGTTAAATCTAAACTTTATACATGACGTGTGAGATTAAAAGTTATAAGTGTGCCCAATATTCTATGAGGGATGGAAAATGGTGGTGGTGGAGAAAGAAGTAATATCTCGTGGTTTGTGTACTGGTAGGTTTTGATGAGTAGTAATTGACTATGTTAATTATGTGTCTACAAAAGGATAACACTATAAATTAGAAATGTGGTTGATCGTCTTAATGCTAATATAAACTTATTTAAAATACATGAAAATTAAGAAGAAGAAAAAACATTTGGATGTCACGTTATATAATAAATAACACTAAAAACTACATATTTAGTATCAAGGTTTCTCCGTCCAATAGATAAATCTAAGGTTGTATTGAGATCCCGTAAGCATAGGGCGAGTTGGTCTTGGATTTCGAATGATAATGAATATAATGAACGCTCCCTCTCGGTTTGTCCAATGAAAACCGAAACCTTCTAAAAAAATAATCAATCGAACAACACTTAGATGGAACGCATCACCACCAAAGTGTAAACTTCTCCGAATTGCTACATATCCAAAGAAATTTCTACAAATTAATCTGTGATTTCCTCCTACCGTTGGAGGCATGCAATTAAATCTCTAATAGTGATTTTAAAGGTATTTAATAATTATAAAATTCTCTTATAAGTTATGTTTATGCAAGTATTGATTTAACTTGGGTTCTTTTATATTTTTGTGTTAAGTTGATGACTTTTTAATTTGAATACATGTTTGGTTAACAAACTTTGATACATATAGGTATTTTCTTTGTAGAACTGATGTTAGTCTCTCATTTTTCCCGTTAGCACATTGTTTCGATCCCGTATTTGTAGACATTATTTGACTAATATTGGGGTATTTGTTTAATCTCAAGGCCGATTAAACCCAATGTGTGTTGTATACATTGAAGGCGACGTAAGTTTGTGTCGGCTCTACCTTGAAACTAATAATTTTTCTTCTAAGGTTAGTTGAATTTATGTAGATACAAATATCAATATGACTATGCTCTTTAAAACTCCAAATTACTTGAGTAACACTAGATGTGAGAACGTCATTCATGCACTACTTAGCATAGTTGGTGTGAAATCTTTTATCCACGAATTTCTTCAATATTATGTTATCAATATGATTGAGAAAGAATCTTACACATGGTTTGATTTACTATTATAAGTTTATTTTTTCAACTCACATGTGTATATCTCACCTTCCAATAGCCAAGGGTTCTTCATTTTTATAACTCTCACATTTGCAAAAAATAAATAAATAGTTTTTATCTATAGTAGGGAAAATATTATGGGTTTTTGCTTCACTCCTTAGAGCCTTAGTTATCAATAATTTCGGAACAAATGTATTCATAAACATCATGGAGTTGGATTGGCAGTTTAGGTTTATGTACTGTTAGATGAAATATTCTTTTTGAAGTTTGAAATTATGGTATGATGGAACAATAAATGGGGAAAATTTTTATTTACTGTATTTTTTATTTTATTTTCATGTTGGCACAACATTATTACTCCGTCCAGATAATAAATTGGAATAACATGCTTAAGTAAAAAATAAAAAGATCAGGTAACCCATTTTGTTTCCCAAAACCTATTTGAATATCAAAATAATTACTCACGAATAAAATGAAGCAAGAGAAATGTGAACAATATCGTATTAGAGACAAAACATCCCGTGCCGTTACGGCACGGGTTAAGATCTAGTACTTCATATATACTTCCCAAAGCTTCGAACTTCGCAAAAGAATAGAGGCAAGTACGTACTACTATGGATTACCGAGAAAACATTTTATGTTCTTTATCTTCTCTCGCAAGAATCATTTCCAAAATGGACGTTCGCTAATGAACAACAAGAATCCTCATCAAAAATGGAGTAATAATTTCGCATGAATAGAGGCAATACTTATTACTCGCATTCAAGGATGGATACTTCATATACTTTTTCAAGGATACTTCATACTTCATACTTCTTCAAGGATACTTCATACTTCATATACTTCTTCAAGGATACTTCATACTTCTTATACTTCAAGGGTTGATACTTCTTATTTATCTCGCAAAGCTTCGGAACTTCGCAAAGAATAGAGGCAAGTACGTACTTTTCAAGTCCAAAGATTCTTTCGCTCGTTCCTTCATCAACAAAGATCAAATACTACGACAAAGAACGGATTTTTTTCTTAAAGATCGCTCTTCAAGCAATATTCAAGAAAAAGAGGCAAGATGTAGGAGCATAATGTCGCAGCAACCTTCACTTTGCGAATTATTAACGACGCAATTTAATAATGTCGCAGAAGAAATATTAAAACGACACAACAAATGACATTAGCTTAAATATGAGAAAGGTGTGACGATTCTCGCAAGAGTCAAGAAGACTTGCGAAGACTAACGTTTGTAGACTGCGAAATGTCGCAAGGTAAATCCAAATTAAGGGAAATATTAGTTATACATGAGCTGTCATCCACTATGTAATATCCTATATAAAGAGAAAGGCAGGAGAGAGAAGGGGGGGATACACATTTTTGGAGAGGACACATTTTGTAGAGAGAGAGAGTTTATTTTCTTTATCATCTTCTTCCTCAAAACTAGATCTAGAAAGCTCCAAATATTCGTTAATGGAGATTCTAAATGTAAACTCATGTAATTACAAAAATCACTAGTGAAGAACCATGGATGTAGATCACATTGATCGAACCATGTAAAAAATCTTGTGTCTCCATTTATAATTTTAGCACTTTTATCTTTATTTTGATTATCAAATAAGTTTAGATCTAGAAATTATTATCAAGATATGATAAGGGGTGTGTTGTGGGATTTCCTGCAACTACATTTGGCGCTAGAAACAGGAGAGAGTAATGGATTTTATCCTTCCCTTAACTTGTTGGATCAAGAAATTTCCATGAAAATTAGTTACCGTTCATACTTTTTATTTAGATCTATAAAATTTAGGTTCAAAAATGGAAATTTTATGAGAGAAATCACATTTTCGGGAGCGAGACATCATCAATAATCCAAAGATATGAAAAGAGCGAGAGAAAAATTAGTTGTTGTGGTTAAATTTAAGGAAAAATGGAAGTTTTAGTTGAAAATTTCCATGTTCGTGAGAAAACAAGAGGCAATTTGTGAAGAAACAAAGGAAGGACGAAGAAGAGAGAAGAGGCAGACGCAATTTCGTCACGAATGTAAATTCGCAAAGATGGTTCAAGGTCAATGAACAACAAAGATGTAGGATCATAATATCGCAACGCATAGGGCTCAAGGGATCAATAAACGACGGTACCAGCGAGGGAGTCGCAGAAACTAAAATAAACGACGCGATGGGAAATAACGACACGCAAAACAACCGAAAGACATGGAACCTAGCGAGGGATAAGAAGTGTCGCGAGATTGAATAGTTGTACACCGCGACACTTCGCGAGACATTCCCGAAAATAAAGGATAGCTTAGCTGTCATCCACTATGTATTACCCTATATAAAGGGTCGAGTGAGTCTCAGAAAGGGGGGGATTTTTTTTAGAATTGTTAGGCAAGTCATTAGGAGAGAGAAAATTTAAGAGTGTTTTAACTTCTAAGTGTAATTCTATTTTCCTGTGTAAACACTTCATGAATTCAATCAATAAATGTTCTTGTTCTTATATCTTCTAATGGATTAATTAGGCAAAATCTAGTAAGGGGTGTAGTGGGGAAATCCCGCTACTACATATGCGCTAGAAACAGGGACTGTGCAGAGATTGACGTAGAAATTGGAAGGAATTTGGATTAACAGAAATTGGAAGGAATCGGATCCTCTTGTCAGATCTGGAGAAGATATTCAAAAAATCATTGGAAAAGAAAAAATGGCTAGAAGAAGAAATGTACAAGGGCAATCAACGGTTGTAAGAAGAAGTGGGAGACTTTGGAGAAAGGAGGAATGAAACAGAGAATCGTCAAGGATGAATAGGAGAAATGATGGAGAAGATCAAAATCAGCCACCGAACTCCCCAAAGAGCAAACGCGGTTGAGGATTATGATAGAGTAAGTGTACATACTTGGAGATCCGATTCTCAAGACGAGAGAGAAGAGGAGCAGCAGTTGGTGAACAATGGACAAGGAGGAGGAGAGCAAGAAATGAATGGAGAAATGAATCTAGGTAACGAAGAAATCGCAAAGATTAGAAAGATTGAGACAAACAATACATGAGGAGAGACGGCTAGAGGCGAGAGGAACGAGCAAACTTGACAAGACAGAATCATGAATTGAGGATGGAAAATATGAGGTTGCAAAATAGAGATCTAGAAGTAGCGTGAGATCAAGTTCAAGATCGAATCGAGAAGAAAGAAGGAGAGTTTTACCAACAGTAAAGCACCGATGGAGAAACACAAAATCCGAATATAGAGCATGGCGAGAGAAGAGAAGAAATAGAAGATCGTTATATTCCTCACCAAAATCTTCAAAATGAGCTAATAGGGAAAATCAAGGAAACATGCAACTCCAAGAATTGAATGACCCAAATTGCCAAGGGAGAATAATCTTACACGGGAGAGAAGAACTGAGAAGAAACCGAGAGATCGAGGATGACATTGAGAGACACTACATTGAACAAGCGCGGCTAGCTCGCGAGAGAGAAAGGCTAAGAGAAGAAATGGAAAATCAAGAGATGGAGGAGGCAATCCTAAGAAATAACCATGATAACCGCGAAAGAAGAAGGGAACAAAATCGTGCCAATAGAAATATTAATGAAGAATATGAGAGGGCGCAGGTGAGAGCTGAAAGACAACCAAGAAGAGAGAACAACCGATATAATGGCGTGCGAATTGACGAAAGAAACGAAGAAGAGCGTCGCGAGGAAAGAAGAGGAGAAAATAACGAGCAAGAAGGTCAAAACAGACACGAGCGAAGAAGGAGAGAAGCAGAGCTAAAAAGACCAGTAGAATCAAATTCTGAGGCAAATGAACAAATCTTAAGAGAATTGGTCAAATGAGAGGATTACCGAATAATAGAAGGGAAGGAGGAAGGAGACAGCTTGATTTAAGCCATCGCAGTAAGTCCGCGAAGAATCCCTTCACGTTAGAAGTACAGATGGGAGGAATACCTCCTAAATGCAATTTGCCTACATTAGCCAAAGATTTTTGACGGAACAACCCGTGCGATACAAAGACATTAAAGCTTATATGAGATGTATGTTGCAAGTGGGAGAGTCATGATGCTATATTGTGTAAGTATTTCGCGTCAAGCTTAACAGAGAAGCGTTAAAGTGGTTTGAAGGTTTGCCCAAACACGATCGCGTGCGTTAACCATCTGCAAGCTACATTTTTGGGAGCCTACATAAGCAACAACTTCACGCGACCAGAATTGAAGATGTATTCGGGTTGAAACAAAGAGTTGGAGAAAGCTTAAGACAAAGCTTGACAATAAGATGGAGAACCATGTGTAGCGAGATGGCAGGACGGGTTGAGGAGAGATATCTCATCCTCTCATTTGTGAATGCTCTCTTTGCGACTAACTTGTTATACATTCAAATTTTTAGAGTAAAAATACAATCACGATGGCGAATCGCGAGAATTACAGAAGAATATATCGCCTTAGAAGAAAGACAATGAAATGAATTCTTATCCAAATGCGAACACAAACTCGAATGCTGCGAACGCAAGCTTGTTACCTCAGCTTCATCAATACAAAGGCGAGCACTTCGCAAGGACAAGAAAAGGAGAGCCGATGAGGACAAGAGAAGATAGTAGCCATGGGAAGCCATGATCAAGAAGAGTTTGAACGTGAAAGGAATTACTACAACCGTAATGAATAATAAGATTCGAGGCTAGATCATGTGCAAGAAACTTATGGTGGACGAAGGCAAAATAACCGTGGAGGGCAGAGAAGTCATAGAACAATATGGGAACAAATTAAGATGCCTCCACCGAATGCTAGCGTTGAAAAGATCTCGGGAAGCTATACTTGTGATGGAAAATGTACCAAAGACCTTGGAATGTTGGAATGGAACCACCGCCAAGCGATAGAAGTCATGAGTTTTGTTCTTACCATCGCTTCCATGGGCATCAAACAAACGATTGTAGAAACATAAAGAGAATTATTCTCGTGGATGATTGATCAAGGGAAGCTAATCACTTTCTAAAAGAAGAAGAAAAAGGCCGACATTACCACCACCACCGAAATGCACAGTAAAAGTTGTCAGCAAAAGGAAAGGAAACATTTGTGATAGAAATCTAACGAAAGCCAAAATTTGAATTGCAACTCTATCATCCACTCATATCGCACAATCGAAGATTTTCATGACAATGTGCTCGGTAGAGAGTCTTTGCGAGAGATGCCGATGATAAAGAAATAATGAGCCTTGGCGAGAACGACGCAGCTTAGAAAAGTGGCAACCAAGACTATTTCTTTCTCTCGCAGATGAAGTGCCAAAAGGAAGAGAAACACATGATAGCCCGTTGGTTGTGAAACTAGAGATTAACCCGAAACCAGTTGATGGAGAAGATGATGAGGCGTGTTTGCCGGGCGATCAACCGAATCCTTATCGACACCTAAGTTCGGTAAATATCCTCTTTTACCATACTTACAAGACGATGGGAGGAAAAGATGAGGATTTGATCCCCTCTACATACAAGATATATGGCTTTAATGGCACTGCAAACAAACCAAAGGGAGAGGTTCACATGAGAATACCTCTACAAGGATTATCAACTGATATTTTATTCTGTGTGGTTGACGTGGAATCTCCATACAATGCGCTGATTGGGAGGCCATGGCTTCATGAAATCTTGGGAGTCGCGTCGACGTATCATCAATGTATTAAATTCCCACATCCAAATGGCATTGGTATTATACAGGGGGATTGGAAGGAGTCGCAACAATGTCATGAAGTAGATGTCGAAAGTCACAAGAAAGGAATGCCAAAAGAAAAGGTTGGAAACAACATGTGAGAGATGAGCAGAGAAAGGAAAAACGATGGTGGATGCCATAGAAGTAAGGATCGAACATACCTCGCGAGGTGAATGCCTAGAGACAGGCGAATATTATGGTAATAAAGAAGCAAAGGATATGAGGAGCAAAAGGCATAAGAAGTGAATAATTAAAAGTAATGCTGTGCGAGAATCTCGCAGTCAAGGGTAAATGAGAATTCGATTAAGAAAGAGATAAAGACACAACAAATGAAATGGAATTTTGCGAATACTTCGCAAACAAATATTAACAAGTAATGAAACATGAATGATTGAATGATTTAACAAAAATGAATGAGTAAATGAATGGGACGAACCTTTATGGCGTACACCCTAGTTCGCGAATAACATTTCGTAAAGAGGCAAATGTAAGACCTAAAGTGCGTCATATAAGGGGGTATCTCTCGACATGGCTCGGGGGAAGGTTACACCGCTCCCGAAGCCCGAGTCATGAAAATTTGGGGCCCATGAAAGCCTATCCTGAGGAGGTACCTTGGATTCCCAACTATATATGTAGGTTATACCCTGGTTGGGCGACCGAGGGTCTCTTCTTAGGAGTCGCAGTATGCTCAAGGCGCCGGGTACACACGGTTGAGCCGAGTGCCCGGGATGGATGAACCTACCCCGGCCATTCTTGGCAAGTCTTGGCATATGTTGCACTCGCCCGAAGAAAACTCCACTTAGGGTGCAGCCTCGTAACCATAAACCATATAGGTATAAGGGATAAGAGGTCTGCGAAAACAACTGGTTGTTGTTAAGACCGGATGGGAGGAGCTAGTCTTGTATGGCCGATGTTTCGCCTCCTTGAAGGGGCAACCGGGAGATGATAAGGGCGACGCTCTCCATTAGGGGGTGTCAAAACAGACGCAAATGTCATGAGGCTTTGTTTTCGCAAGAGAATTTAGGCTTGTCATATTTGTGCAATTATCCTGCAGAGGCAATAATACTAACGCGAAGGTAAGGCGAGATCAATGGGTCTTTACACGAAAGTGTACGGACGTCCTGCGATTTCGTCGCTAGACGGCAATGTCATGGGGCTTTATGTTCGCAAGGATATCTAGGCCTATCATATTGTCGCAACTAAAACATCCTGCAGAGGCAAAAATACTTGGAAAATGATAAGACAAGATCAATGGGTCTTTACATGCAAGTGTAAAGACGTCCTGCGATTTTGTCGCGAAGAAAGGTGGCAGGGGAAGACCTCTAATTAGGGAGGTCTGACTTGGAAGACCACACAAAATGATAAGGCAAGGTCAATGGGCCTTTGCATGAAAGTGTAAAAGGCGGCTCACGACCTTGTCGCAAAGAAAAAGAGATAGCATTCTCAATTCATAAAGATATCTCTGCGACCTCGTCGCAGACATACATTTCAAAGAACATTAAAATTATTATCCAACAAAATACATGAGGATAACTAACTTCTTCCATCGAAGATCAATATCGAGGCAAGTATGGGAATGGAAAAGATGGAATATTGTTATTCATCTTCTGACGAAAGAGTTATACATTAATAATGTTAGCCAATTATATTACAAGGAAGAAGTACCAAAAAAGGGGAGTGAAGATTGAATTCATGAAAAAGAGTTCATATAACAAAGATACAAAGAATGTACGATATTACACGCAAAGAAAAGAAAACAAAAAGAATTATATCTTTGGTGATTCTTCTTCTTCATCCGATTCTTCGCTTTTATTATTCTCATCGCTTAATTTTCTTCTTCGCCACCTTCACTATCGAAACATCGAGACAGTAGATTCTCAGAACCTTTTCAAGAAGCCAGGGATATGTATGCAAAGGGATGTTCTGGTGTTTACAAACATACTCCATGGCTCCATTGCGAAAACGAACGGCATCATTATTAAAGTTCTCCACTGTCGTTTCGAATTGTTTCTTCAACTTGGAATACTTATTATTACGAAGGGAGAGACTCTTCGCAAGTCGTTGTTTTTCGATTCAAGTTCTTCAATTCTCGTTGGAAAATTCCCGAGTTGTTCTTTCTCGATTCAAGATCCCTAATTCTAACCTCGAAGTCTCTTCTCGATTCTCGCAAATAAGTAACAACAAGTTAATAATTTACAAGCAATACTACAAAAGTAAGAAGTAGAAAGGTGTAATAAATAACCTTCTCTATCGATATCATATCTTTAATCAAGGAAGTATGCTCGGCGTGAAGACTAACATCAACACCTAAGTTATTCCCGGCATTATCTAAAACTTTCGCAGCCCGTGCGAATTCATCGTCACTATTTATAACAAGGAGGGAACGAATTTGATCTTCTCGCTCATTAAGCAAGGAGTTCTGCGAAGCAATTCATCCCGTTCAATTTGTAGTTCAAGGAGAGATTTTTGAAATGTTGCTAATGCCTCGTGCACCATTGTTAGCAATGCGATCTTTATCATCTATAAGGTCGCTAATTTTCTTCCTCAAAATTTTGATTTCTTTATTGGACTCGAGAAACATTCGTTTAAATTGGTTGGCAGCACTTAAACCAGATCTATGTTCAATTTCTAAAAGACGATATTTGGTCCAAGTTCATTTAATGAAAGGGAGTTAATTTTGTTTGATGAACTACTTAAAGAGTCGTTGAGATGAGCGAGAAGAAGGTTATTATCCATAGGATCGGAAATGTATGAAGAAGGATAGCCTCATCGGAGAGATTATATACATCTCGCGAAAGTAATAAGTTAGGTAGCAATTTGCGACCGATAAAATAAAAATAGTGAAAGGAGGAAAAATTTTATACCATAAAGTTGCTGATTGGCGTTTTGAAGAGTGGACACCTTATCCTTTTGGGAGTTAAGTTCGGTGTTTAACTTTTGAATTCTCTCGTCTTTATCGCGAGATGACGCAGCCTTCGGTCTCTAACTCTTGAATCTTCTTGCTCAATTGCAAATTCTTCTTTTCAAGATTGTTGCGTCTTCTCTCAAGGTCCGAGGCAACTACAAAGGAAGATCTTCCAACCTATAAAAGAAGATAGAAAAATCATTAAAACATATATATTAAACAATTTAAAGTTAGCAGGAAGTATGCCTCGTACACATACCAGAGACCCAAGTGCATTCAAAAGGTCGAGACACAACTCTAGAGACTCCATTGAATGAATTATTGCCTTCCAAAGAAAGCAAAGATTACACACGTTTGCGAGAGCCCCACAAAGAGAAGCTAGGGGAGCATCTCCCATTCCTTGAAACAATCCGAGAAGATGCTTTGGATAATTGATCCATGGAAGAACCGGTCGATGGAATCTTCTTGGCGAGAGAAGGATTCGATTCATGGTTATCTTCGCGTCGAGGATTCGTGCTTGAGCTAAGGCGAGAAGAGGATTGGACCTTTCGCTTCTTAGTTAAGGGGGCAGAGGATTTACCCGCGAGCGACAGTTTTACCCTTACTTTTAGTCTTCGCAGCAATAGTTTTTTCAACTTCAACCTTCGCATACGTGTAAAGATAAGAAACAGAGGCAACAATATTGTTTTAAATAAGAAGAAAGGAAGTGATTCTTACTTCACTCGTAAGCGATCGAAGCAATGTCAGAGTATCCTCTGACGGATCCTTTTTGTAGCTTCTTTTCAACCTGGCTATCCGAAAGATTTCACAAACTCAAAGAATTATAGAAAGAAAAATTACGAAAGCCAAATTTAAAGTCGGAAACATACCTCTTTCTTCTTCTCAGCCATTTGAATTCCCAAGGATGATATCCTGCGAGATTCGCAGAAGAATATGCGAGCCCGCGATGTAAGGACCATTTAAGATCAAGGGTACGACCCACCATTTCTCATCTTTGGAATGACGAGGAGAGGTATTATTGCCTGGTGCCAATCAATGTCTTGCATGAGTAATTTATCTTCGGAGACATTATCCTTTTCTTCAAGGCGAACGCCCCAATGAGATCTCGCATTCACCATAGTTATCACCGAGTAGTTTTCGAAAAAATTCTCCACAAAGTGTATTTCTCCACAAATATTTCCAAGTCTCGCGAATTTGGGATTTCTCGGCAAGATTAAGGTATAAAGATCCTTTGCCTGCACCGCGGCTCGCGAACTCAAGCATCAGGCGAATACAATCGCCATTTAATTGATAAACAGCCCGAGAGAATTTTTCATGGGCCAAGATTTCATAAAATAGAGGCATCTCAGATTGTACAAGGGAATGGGAGTCCCGCGAGGAGCTGACCTAGCGAGACTATAATCTTTTGATCATCACATTGATGATCAGAAAACAAATTTGCAGAAAGAATGGATGAAGGTTCCTGATTAGGAATGGTTGATAGAGTAAAACCCTTCTCAAGCAGCTTTTGTTGAACTTCTTCAAAAGAAGTTTTGTATGCACGATCGATGGAAGCCATTTATCAAGATGGGAATGGAAGGGAGATTGGAGATTAAGATCAACGTTAGAAAGGATGAAGAAAAGATCTCAGAGAGCAGGAGCGCAAATTGCGGAAGGAGAGAGTCAAAGAAAAGTTGCAGAGACAAACTAAAAGATGAAAAGGAGGGGAAAAGAAAACTATATATAAGGGAAAAGAGCCTCGAGAAAAACGAGGTCATTTAATGCGAAGAGACATGAACGGTCAAGAAAAAGTGGTTGAAAGAAACGTGTCAAGAGAAGACATTAATAATCAAAATCCGTGTAAAAGTACAAAATCAAGATTCTAAAGATAAGCAACAAGAAACAATATTGTAAAAATCTTATGGTACTTTTCCCCTCGCAGAGAAATATGGGGAGAGATAAGAGACGATACTTCATATATATTTCAAAGAAGCTTCGAACTTCGCAAAAGAATAGAGGCAAGTACGTACTTTTCAAGTACAGTATTCTTCTGCTTGTTCCTTCATCAACAAGGATCAAAGATTACCACAACAACGGTTTTTTTTCCTTCAAAATCGCTCTTCAAGCTATATTCAAGGAAAAAGAGGCAAGATGTAGGATCATAATATCGCAACGCATAGGGCTCGCGGGATCAATAAACGACGGTACCGCGAGGGAGTCGCAGGAAACTAAAATAAACGACGCGATGGGAAATAACGACACGCAAAACAACTGAAAGACATGGAACCTAGCGAGGGATAAGAAGTGTCGCGAGATTGAATAGTTGTACACTGGCGACACTTCGCGAGACATTCCCGAAAATAAAGGATAGCTTAGCTGTCATCCACTATGTATTACCCTATATAAAGGGTCGAGTGAGTCTCAAAGGGAGAGATCTTTTTTTAGAATTGTTAGGCAAGTCATTAGGAGAGAGAAAATTTAAGAGTGTTTTAACTTCTAAGTGTAATTCTATTTTCCTGTGTAAACACTTCATGAATTCAATCAATAAATGTTCTTGTTCTTATATCTTCTAATGGATTAATTAGGCAAAATCGAGTAAGGGGTGTAGTGTGGGAAATCCTGCTACTACAACGAAGATATAATTAAAACTATAACATTGTGCATTCGCTTTCGTTACGTAAGACGGCGTAGTACGATTAGTTAAGCTTCGCTAGAGTGAGTTGTAGTACTCGGAGTTCGATTCTCCTCTTCGCAAAGAATTTTTGCTTCGCAAACGTTCAGCGATGTAGTTGGAAATCCCACACTACACCCCTTACTCGGTTTTGCTTGACTAATCCATTGAAAGATGTGTGATCAAGAATATTTATTAATTGATTCCATGAAATGTTTACACAAGTATAATAGAATTACACTTAGAAATTAAAGCGCTCTTAAACTTTCTCTCTCCTAATGACTTACTTCACCATTCAAAAGATCTCTCCTTCAACAGACTCATTTAGCCCTTTATATAGGGTAATACATAGTGGATGACAGCTAAGCTATCCTTTATTTTCGAATGTCTCGCGATGTCGCAAGTGTACGAATATTCATTCTCGCGACACTTCTTAACCCTCGCCAATTCATGTCTTCCGGTTGTTTTGTTTGTCGTTATTCATCGCGTTTATTTTAGCTCCCTGCGACTCCCTCGCGACACCGCTGCTTATTAATCCCGCGAACCTTGTCCGTTGCGATATTATGATCCTACATCTTGCCTCTTTTTCCTTGAATATTGCTTGAAGAGCGATTTGAAGGAAAAATTCATTGTTGTAATAATCCCCGCTTCAATTGGTGAAGGAACGAGCGAAAGAATACTTTTCTTGAAAAGTACGTACTTGCCTCTATTCTTTTAGCGAAGTTCAAGCTTCTTTGTAATATATATATGAAGTTCCGTCTCCTGTCTCTCCCTTACATCTCTCTGCGAGGGAGAGAATGTCATGAGAATCAATATTTTGATTTGCCGCAACTACTTATCTTTATCTGCTTTCGACCGTACTATTACACAGATTTTGACCATTAAAGTCTTTTCTTGACACGTCTCTTCCAACCGTTTATTCTCGACCGCTCGTGTCTCTTCTCGCATTAAATGCCCTCGTTTTTCTCGAGAATCTTTTTTGATTTTTCTATATATAGCTTTCTTTTCCTCCTCTTTTCTTCCTTTAGTTTCTCTCCCAACTTTTCTTGACTCTCTCTCCTTCCGCAATTTGCGCTCCTGCTACTGTAACTCTTTCTTCATCCCTTCTAACGCTGATCCTAATCTCCAACCTCCCATCCATTCCCATACCGATAATGGCTTTCATTAGTCGTGCATACAAATCTTCTTTTGATGAAGTTCAACGTGTTGCTCGAGAAGGGTTTTACTCTATCAACCATTCCCGATCAAGAATCTTCATCTATTCTTTCTGCAAAGTTGTTTTCGATCATCAATGTGATGATCAAAAAATTATAGTCTCGCTAGGTCAACTTCTCAGACTTCCCATTCCCTTATACAATCCCGAGATGCCTTTATTTTATGAAATCTTGGCCCATGAAAAATTCTCTCAAGCTGTTTATCAATTAAGTGGCGATTGCATTCGCCTAATGCTTGAGTTCGCGAACCGTGGTGCTGGCAAAGGATCTTTATACCCTAATACTGTTAGAAAGCCCGATTTCGAAAACTTGGAAATAGCTGCTGAGAAATACACTGTAGAGAACTTTTTTGAAAATTATTCAAATGATAAAAATGAGGAATGCGAAATCTCGCTGGGCATTCGCCTTTGAAAGAAGGATAATGTCCCCAGGATAAATTACTTATGCAAGATATTGACTGGCACCGGCAATAATACTACTCTCGCCACTCCAAGGATGAGAAGTGGTGGGTTGTACCCTTGATTTTAAATGGCCCTTACATCGCGGGCTCGCATATTCTTCCTGCGAATCTCGCAGGATATCATCCTTGGGAATTCAAATGGCCTGATAAGGCAAAAGAGGTATGTTTTCCACTTCAAATCTTGCCTTAGCAACTTTCTTTTTATATTTGCTGAGTTTGTGAAATTTTTTCAGATCGCCAAATTGAGAAGAAGCTACAAGGATAATCCGTTGAGAAAGTACTCGACGATACTTCGATCGCTTACGGGTGAAGTAAGAAACATTTCTTTTGTTATTTAAAACAATATTGTTGCCTCTCGTTTCTTATCTTTAACTGTATGCGAAGGTTGGAGTTGAAGAAGTCGTAGCCGCGAAGATTAAAAGTAAGGGTAAAACCGCTGTTCGTAAAGATAAATCTTCTGCTCCATTAACTAAGAAGCGAAAGACTCAATCTTCTGCTCGCCTTAGCTCAAGCTCCGAATCTTCTGACGAGGATAATCATGATTCGAATCCCTCTCTCGCTAAAGAGATTCCATTGGCCTAAGTTCTCCTATGGATCAGTTATCTAGCATCTTCTCAGACTCTTTCCAAGTAGCAGTTGAAATAATGATGTGCGAGAATCTCGCAGTCAAGAGTAAATGAGAATTCGGTAAAGAAAGAAAAGTGAAATACAACAAATGAAACGGAACTATGTGAATACTTCGTAAACAAATATCAGCAAATAATGAAACATGAATGATTGAATGATTTAACAAAGATGAATGAGTAAAAGAATGGGACGAACCTTTATGGCGTACACCCTAGTTCGCGAATAACATTTCGTAAGAGGCAAATGTAAGACCTAAAGTGCGTCATATAAGGGGGTATCTCTCGACATGGCTCAGGGGAAAGGTTACACCGCCTCCCGAAGCTCGAGTCATGAAAATTTGGGGCCCATGAAAGCCTATCCGGAAGAGGTACCTTGGATTCCCAACTATATATATAAGGTTATACCTCGGTTGGGCGACCAAGGGTCTCTTCCTAGAGTCAATGAATGCTCAAGGCGCCGAGGTACACGGTTGAGCCAGAGTGCCCGGGATGGATGAACCTACCCTGGCCATTCTTGGCAAGTCTTGGCATATGTTGCACTCGCCCGAAGAAAACTCCACTTAGGGTGCAGCCTCGTAACCATAAACCCTATAGGTATAAGGGATAAGAGGCTGCGAAAACAACTGGTTGTTGTTAAGACCGGATGGGAGGAGCTAGTCTTGTATGGCCGATGTTTCGCCTCCTTGAAGGGGCAACCAGGGAGATGATAAGGGCGACGCTCTCCATTAGGGGGAGTGTCAAAACAACGCAAATGTCATGAGGCTATGTTTTCGCAAGAGAATTTAGGCTTGTCATATTTGTGCAATGATCCTGCAGAGGCAATAATACTAACGCGAGGGTAAGGCGAGATCAATGGGTCTTTACACGAAAGTGTACGGACGTCCTGCGATTTCGTCGCAAGACGGAATGTCATGAGGCTTTATGTTCGCAAGGATATCTAGGCTTGTCATATTGCCGCAAATAAAACATCCTGCAGAGGCAAAAATACTTGGAAAATGATAAGGCAAGATCAATGGGTCTTTACATGCAAGTGTAAGACGTCCCCGCGATTTTGTCGCAATAAAAGGTGGCAGGAAAGACCTCTAATTAGGGAGGTCCGACTTGGAAGACCACACGAAAATGATAAGGCAAGGTCAATGGATCATTGCATGAAAATGTAAAGGCAAAATGCGACCTTGTCGCAACAAGAAGAGATAAAACAAAGACTACCGAAACGATAAGGCGAGACAAGTAGGATTCTTGATTTATGAAGATACCCGCGACCTCGTCGCAACGATACATTTCAATAACAATAAAATTATTATCCAACCAAATATATGATGACAACTAAAATCTTCCATCAGAAGATAAATAAAATAGGCAAGTATGGGAATGGAGGAGATGGAATATTGTTATTCATCTTCTGATGAAAGAGTTATACATCAACAATGTTAGCCAATTATATTACAAAGAAGAACTACCAAAAAGGGGAGTGAAGATTGAATTTAGGGGGGGACAATCCAAGAAGTACACTATAATAAAGAGAAACAGGAATGTACAGATATTAGAGGCAGCGAAAGAAAACAAAAAGAATTATCTCTTTGGTGATTCTTCTCTTTCATCTGATTCTTCAGTCCTATTATTCTCATCGCCAGAATTTTCTTCTTCGCTAGCCTCACTATCGAAACGTCCGAGACAAAAGTGCATTCTCGGGAACCTTTTCAAAAGCCGTGATATGAATGCAGAGGGATATTTTGGTCCTTACAAACATACTCCATGGCTCCATTGCGAAAACGAACGACATCATTATTAAAATTCGCCATCGTGCCGTAAATTGTTCCTTCAACTTGAAATATTTATTCTCGCGAAGGGAGAGACTCTTTGCGAAATGTTTCTTTTCGCCTTCAAGTTCTTCAATTCTTTGGAAAGTTCCCTCATGAAATGTTCTTTTTTCGATTCAAGCTCTCTAATTCTAACTTGAAGTCTCTTCTCTGGATTCTACAAATAAGTAACAACAAGTTAATAATTTACAAGCAATACTACGGTAAGAAGCAAGAAGGTATAATAAGTAACCTTCTCTATCGTATATCATATCTTTAATCAAGGAAGTATGCTCTGCATGAAGACTAACATCAACACCTAGGTTATTCCCCGGCATTATCTAAAACTTTCGCAGCCCGTGCGAATTCATCATCACTATTAATAACAAGAAGAGAAATCGAACTTGCTCTTCTCGCTGCTTAAGTATGGTATTCTGACGAAGGAGTTCATCTCGCTCAATTTGCACACCAAGAAGAGATTTGTGGAATTCGCTAACGCCCGTGCACCTCTCGTTAGTAATGCGATCATTCTCATCTATGAGATCACTAATTTTCTTCCTTAAAGTTTTGATTTTCTTCTCGGAATCAAGGAACATTCGTTTAAAGCGATTAGTTAAATTTAAACTAGATCTGTGTTCGATCTCTAAGAGATGATATTTGGATTGAAGATCCTTTAATGAAAGGAGGTTAGTTTTATTTGAGAAACTACTTAGAGATTGATTGAGATGAGTAAGAAGGACATCATCGTTCATAGGCTCTGAAATGAATGGAGAAGAATGGATTCTTCTGAGAGATTATATACGTCTGCGAGAATAATAGTCAGACAAAGAAAAATAAAAGATAACGTGAAAAGGATTTGAGAATTGAAAATTACTATACCATAAAGTTGCTGATTTGAATTCTGAAGAGTAGATACTCTCTCCTTTTGGGAGTCCAGATCGGCTTCTAATTTTTGAATCTTATCGCGAGATGACGCGGCTTCAGCTTCCAGCTCTTGAGTCTTCTTGTTCAATTGTAAATTTCTCTTTTCAAGATTGCTGCGTCTTCTCTCGAGATCTGAGGCAACTACACGCAGCGCAAACAAATACTACATACAGATGTTTACTTCGCAAAGATATTTCTTTAGTTATTTTGCAAAGAGAAAGTAGGTGATTATTTCGCAGAAACACTTCGCAGAGGCAGGGCTAGCACAGTTGGTAACAAGCAAAGAGAATGGGTTGGAAGACGCGGGTTCGAATCTCGCATTGAGTGTATTTTTTCGTGAATTTTTGAGTAACAAAGAGATGAAGTTATCAATAAACAAAGCCATTGTTCCATTATGTCACAAACAGGAAACTAGTACATTTGGTCTGGGCGGTGGAATACAAGTATAAGGTCGGGAGTTCAAGTCTCGCCACTTGACCTTTTATTTTTGTCGCGCATTTATGCATTCAAGAGGGATTGTCAAACTGCTGCAAGAGACAACTTCGCAAGAGAAGAAAAAGAATAAGAAGGCAACTTCACCAACTTTATCAAAAATAGAAGTTGGCACATATGGTAAAGTCAGCAGAGTATTCGTTCATGTTCGCAGGATCGAATCCCAACTTTCGCAGACTTTTTGCATGTTTTTACTCGAAATGCTAGAGACGAAGATCACATTCTTTCACAAACAAGATCCAGAAAGTTGGTCGAGGCATGAATGCAAACAAAGCAGTCAGGATCAATTCTTGCTTCTCGCACATTTATTTTTGTTATGCGAAATTTCGCACGGACTTTGATTATTTCGCAAAGAAGAAAGTTGATGATTATTTCAAGTTAATTTCGCAAGAAAGGGTTAGAACAGTTGGTATGGTGCGAGAATATGCAAGAGGCAAGGCAGTCAAGGGTTCAAATATCATTTCTCACACTTCTTTTTGTCATGAGATAATTATATTTTGTGCGACATTTATACATTTCAAGGATGCTAGCTTCGCAAGCAAATCATATACTTCGCAAGAGACAACAACATCAAAGAAACCACAAAAGCTAAATATGAGAATGAAGGAATGAATGAAAGAGAAGAATGGAAGAATGAATGAAAGAAGCAAGGCTATGCGATAATTTCGCAATGATGATGAGAAGAAATAACAATAATAAATGATTTATACGAATGGGACGAACCTTTATGGCGTACACCCTAGTTCGCGAATGATATTTCGTAAGAGGCAAATGTAAGACCTAAAGTGCGTCATATAAGGGGGTATCTCTTGACATGGCTCAGGGAAAAGGTTACACCTCCCCTGGAACTCCGAGTCATGGAGATTTGGGGCCAATAAAGCCTATCGTGGAGAGATACCTTGGATTTACAACTATATATATAAGGTTATACCCTGGTTGGACGCCCGAGGGTCTCTTCCCAGAGTCGATTGTATGACCAAGGCGCCGAGGTACACGGTTGAGCCAAGAGTGCCCGGGGCATTTGAAGTGTCTCGGCCATTCTTGGCAAGTCTTGGCACATGCCGCACTCGGCCCGAAGAAAACTCCACTTAGGGCGCACCTCGTAACCATAAGCCCTATAGGTATAAGGGATAAGAGGCTGCAAAACAACTGGTTGTTGTTAAGACCGGATGGGAGGAGCTAGTCTTGTATGGCCGATGTTCGCCTCCTTGAAGGGGCAAACAGGGAGATGATAAGGGCGGCACCTCCATTTGGGAGCCGATAAGTGTCTTAAGACGCAAATGTCATGAGGCTTTATTTTCGCAAGAAAATTTAGACTTGTCATATTTGTGCAATGATCCCGAAGAGGCAATAATACTAACGCGAGGGTAAGACGAGATCAATGGGTCTTTGCATGAAAGTGTAAAGACGTCCCGCGATTTCGTCGCAAGACGGCAATGTCATGGGGCTTCAAATTCGCAAGAATTTCTAGGCCTGTCATATTGTCGCAACGAAAAAATCTACGCAGAGGCAATAATACTAAGAAATGATAAGACAAGATCAATGGGTCATTACATGAAAGTGTAATGACGTCCCGCGATTTTGTCGCAAGACGGCAATGTCATGGGGCTTTATGTTCGTAAGAATATTTAGGCATGTCAAGGATACTTCATACTTCATATACTTATTCAAGGATACTTCATACTTCATATACTTCTTCAAGGATACTTCATACTTCTTATACTTCAAGGGTTGATACTTCTTATTTATCTCGCAAAGCTTCGGAACTTCGCAAAAGAATAGAGGCAAGTACGTACTTTTCAAGTCCAGTATTCTTTCGCCTCGTTCCTTCATCAACAAAGATCAAAGACTACTACAAAACAAATTTTTTTCTTAAAGATCGCTCTTCAAGCAATATTCAAGAAAAAAAGAGGCAAGATGTAGGAGCCAGAATATCGCAAAGAACCTTCACTTGCGAATTATTAACGACGCAATTTAATAATATCGCAGAAGAAATATTAGAAACGACGCAACAAATGACATTAGCTTAAATATGAGAAAGGTGTGACGATTCTGCGAATAGTCAAGAAGACTTGCGAAGAGAGAGAGTTTATTTTCTTTATCATCTTCTTCCTCAAAACTAGATCTAGAAAGCTCCAAATATTCATTAATGGAGATTTTAAATGTAAACTCATGTAATTACAAAAATCACTAGTGAAGAACCATGGATGTAGATCACATTGATCGAACCATGTATAAAATCTTGTGTCTCCATTTATAATTTTAGCACTTTTATCTTTATTTTGATTATCAAATAACTTTAGATCTAGAAATTATTATCAAGATATGATGAGGGGTGTGTTGTGGGATTTCCTGGAATCACACCGCAATTCACGTTTCTCGCTATCAGAAATCTTCCTTTTCTTCTTTCTCTTGATCTTCAATTCTCTAATCATTCCCATATTCTCGAGAATGGCTTCACCGGTCATAGATACATAAACCCTTTTGAGTGAAACTCAAAAGAATTTACAAGAGAAGGGTTTCACCTTGTCTACTATTCCCAATCAAGAATCTTCATCTATTCTTTCGCAAAGTTGTTTATCGATCATCAAAGTGTGATGATCGAAAATCATAATCTCGCTAGGTCAACTCCTCGCAGTCTTCCCATTCCTCTCTACAATCCCGAACTGCCCTTGTTCTATGAACTTCTTGCTCATGAGAAATTCTCGCGAGCTATTTATCAATTAAGTGGTGATTGCATCCGTCTAATGCTTGAATTGGCCAATCATGGCGCTGGTAAGGGGTCTCTATATCCTGATAACGTCAAAGATCCTAAATTCGCAAACTTAGAGATAGTCGCTGAAAAGTACACGGTAGAAAACTTTTTTGAAAATTATGAAGTGATAAATATGAAGAATGATAAATCTCACCTGGGTGCTCGATTGAAAAGAAAAGAGAACGTTCCCAACGATAAGATACTCATGTTAGATATTGATTGGCACTCCGGGCAAGAACAATGTCCTCGCTACTCTAAAGATGAGAAGTGGTGTGTCTTTCCGCTATTTTTGAACGGACCTTACATTTCAGGTTCCCATGTACTCCCTGCGAATCTCGCAAATTATCATCCTTGGGTATTTAATTGGCCCGAGAAAGCAAAATAGGTATACTTCCTAACTTTTACTTATTTTACAATCTTCACTTCCTCTTATATCTAATCTTGCGAATTTTTCAGATCACCAAATTGAGAAGGAGCTACAAAAGAAATCCAAAGGCGAGTACTCTGGCGATACTTCGTTCAATCACGGATGAAGTAAGAAATATTTTTCCTTATTATTTTTAACAATATTGTTTCCTCTGTTTCTTATCTTCATTCGTGTGTAAAGGTTGGCGTTGATGTAGGATCATAATATCGCAACGAACAAGGCTCGCGAGATTAATGAACGACGGCATCGCGAGGGAGTCGCAGGGAGCTAAAATAAACGAACGCAATGAATAACGACAGCAAAACATAAAGAAGACGTGAGACCCGGCGAGGGTGAAGAAGTGTCGCGAGAGTGAATGTTTGTGCATCTCGCGACACTTCGCGAGACATTCCCGAAAATAAAGGGGAGCTTAGCTGTCATCCACTATGTATTACCCTATATAAAGGGCTAAATGAGTCTGTAAGGGAGAGATCTTTTGGGGAATTGTTAGGCAAGTCATTAGGAGAGAGAAAGTTTAAGAGTGTTTTAACTTCTAAGTGTAATTCTATTTTCCTGTGTAAACACTTCATGAATTCAATCAATTAATGTTCTTGATCTTACATCTTCCAATGGATTAATTAAGCAAAATCGAGTAAGGGGTGTAGTGTGGGAAATCCTGCTACTACATATGCGCTAGAAACAGGACTCGCAGAGATTGACGTAGAAATTGGAAGGAATTTGGATTAACAAAAAGATTTGGAGAAGATACTCAAGAATTCATTGGAAAAGAAAAATGGCTAGAAGAAGAAATGTACAAGGGCAACCAACGATTGTAAGAAGAAGTGGGAGACTTGCCGGAGAAAGGAGGAATGAAACAGAGAATCATCAAGGATGAATAGGAGAAATGATGGAGAAGATCAAAATCAGCCACCAATCTCCCCAAAGAGCAAACGCGGCCGAGGATTATGATAGAGTAAGTGTACATACTTGGAGATCCGATTCTCAAGACGAGAGAGAAGAGGAGCAAAGAAGCTTGGTGAACAATGGACAAGGAGGAGGAGAGCAAGAAATGAATGGAGAAATGAATCCAAACGAAGAAATCGCAAAGATTAGAAAGATTGAGACAAACAATACACGAGGAGAGACGGCTAGAGGCAGAGGAACGAGCAAACTTGACAAGACAGAATCATGAATTGAGGATGGAAAATATGAGGTTGCAAAAATAGGAGATCTAGAAGTAGCGTGAGATCAAGTTCAAGATCGAATGGAGAAGAAAGAAGGAGAGTTTTACCAACACTAAAGCACCGATGAAGAAACACAAAATCCGAATATAGAGCATGGCGAGAGAAGAGAAGAAATAGAAGATCGTTATATTCCTCACCAAAATCTTCAAAATGAGCGGAATAGGGAAAATCAAGGAAACATGCAACTCCAAGAACCGAATGACCCAAATTACCAAGGGAGAATAATCTTGCACGGAGAGAAGAACCGAGAAGAAACCGAGAGATCGAGGATGACATTGAGAGACACTACATTGAACAAGCGCGCTAGCTCGCGAGAGAGAAAGGCTAAGAGAAGAAATGGAAAATCAAGAGATGGAGGAGGCAATCCGGCAAAATAACCATGATAACCGCGAAAGAAGAAGGGAACAAAAATCGTACTAATAGAAATATTAATGAAGAATATGAGAGGGCGCAGTGAGAGCCGAGAGACAACCAAGAAGAGAGAACAACCGATATAATGGCGTGCGAATTGAAGAAAGAAACGAAGAAGAGCGTCGCAGGGAAAGGAGAGAAGAAAATAACGAACAAGAAGGTCAAAACAGCACGAGCGAAGAAGGAGAGAAGCAGAGCTAAAAAGACCAAGAGAGTCAAATTCGAGGCAAATGAACAAATCTTAAGAGAACTCGGCTGAAATGAGAGGATTGTTGAACAATAGAAGGGAAGGAGGAAGGAAACAATTGGACGAAGCCATCGCAGAAGCCGCGAAGAACCCCTTCACGCTAGAAGTACGATGGGAGGAATACCTCCTAAGTGCAATCTCCCCGCATTAACAAACATCTTCGATGGAACAACCTGTGCGGTACAAAGATATCAAGGCCTATATGAGGTGTATGTTGCAATGGGAGAATCATGATGCTATACTCGTGTAAATATTTCGCGTCAAGCCTAATTGGAGAAGCACTAAAATGGTTTGAGGGTCTACCAAGGAACACAATCACATCATTTAATCATTTACAAGCCACATTCCTAGGAGCATACATAAGTAACAACTCTTCACGACTGTGTATTGAAGATGTATTCGGGTTGAAACAAAGGGTTGGCGAGAGCTTAAGGCAAATTGACAATAAGATGGAGAACCATGTGTAGCGAAATGGCAGACGGGTTGAGGAAAGATATCTCATCCTCTCATTTGTGAATGCTCTCTTCGCGACTAACTTGTTATACATTCAAATTTTTAGAGTCAAAAATACAATCACGATGGCGTAACCAAGCGAGAATTACAGAAGAATATATCGCCTTAGAAGAAAGACAGTAATGAAATGAATTCTTATCCAATCGCGAACACAAACTCGAATGCTGCGAACGCAAGCTTGTTACCTCGCTCATCAATACAAAGGGCGAGCACTTCGCAAGGACAAAGAAGCAGTGGAAGGTCGATGAGAGACAAATGAAGATAGTAGCTATGGGAAGCCATGACCAGGAGGAATTTGAACAAGAAAGGAACTACTATAACCGTAATAAAGAATAATAAGATTCAGAGGCTAGATCACGAGCAAGAAACTTATGGTGGACGAAGGCAATATAACCATGGAGGGCGAGAAGCCGCAGAATAGTATGGGAACCAATTAAGATGCCTCCACCGAATGCTAGTGTGGAAAAGATCTGGGAGGCTATACTTGTGATGGAAGATGTACCAAAGACCTTGGAACGCGGGATGGAACCACCACCAAAGCGACGAAGTCATGAGTTTTGTTCTTACCATCGCTTCCATGGACATCGAACAAACGATCGCAAAACGTAAAGAGAATTATTCTCGTGATGATTGATCAAGGGAAGTCAATCACTTTCTAAAAGGAGAAGAAAAAGGCCGACATTACCACCACCACCGTAAATGCACAATGCAATGGTCTGTCACGAAAGGAAAGGAAACATTTGTGATAGAAATCGAACGAAAGCCAAAAATTTGAATTGCAACTCTATCGTCCACTCTTATCGCACAATCGAAGATTTTCATGACAACGTGCTCAAGAGAGTCTTTGCGAGAGATGCCGATGATAAAGAAATAATGAGCCTCGGCGAGAACGACGCAGCTTAGAAAAGTGGCAAATTAAGACTATTTCTTTCTCTCGCAGATGAAGTGCCAAAAGGAAGAGAAACACATGATAGCCCGTTGGTTGTAAAATTAGAGATTAACCCGAAACCAGCTTGATGGAGAAGATGATGAAGCGTGCTTGTTGGGCGATCAACCGAATCCTAATCGACACCTAAGTTCCCAGAATATTCTCTTTTACCATACTTACAAGACGATGGGAGGAAAAGATGAGGATTTGATCCCCTCGACATACAAGATATATGGCTTTAATGGCACCGCAAACAAACCAAAGGGAGAGGTTCACATGAGAATACCTCTACAGGGATTATCAACTAATATCTTATTCTCGTGTGGTTGATGCGGAATCTCCATATAATGCGCTGATTGGGAGGCCATGGCTTCATGAAATCTTGGGAGTCGCATCAACATATCATCAATGCATAAAATTCCCACATCCAAATGGCATTGGTATTATACAGGAGATTGGAAGGAGTCACAAAGAATGTCATGAGGTCGATGTAGAAAGTCACAAGAAAGGAATGCCAAAAGAAAGGGTTGGAAGCAACATGTGAGAGATGAGCAGAGAAAGGAAAACCGATGGTAGATGTTATAGAAGTAAGGACCGAACATACCTCGCGAGGTGAATGCCTAGAAACAAAGCGAATGTTATGATAATAAAGGAGCGAAGGATATGAGGAACAAAAGGCATAAGAAGTGAATAGTCAACAAAAGCAGGAGGAAAAGTAGCAATTGAAGTAATGATGTGCGAGAATCTTGCAAATAAGGGTAAATGAGAATTCGATTAAGAAAGAGATAAAGACACAACAAATGAAATGGAATTTGGCGAATACTTCGCAAAACAAATATTAACAAATAATGAAACATGAATGATTGAATGATTGAATGATTTAACAAAGATGAATGAGTAAATGAATGGGACGAACCTTTATGGCGTACACCCTAGTTCGCGAATAACATTTCGTAAGAGGCAAATGTAAGACCTAAAGTGCGTCATATAAGGGGGTATCTCTCGACATGGCTCAGGGGAAAGGTTACACCGCTCCTGAAGCCTCGAGTCATGAAAATTTGGGGCCCATGAAAGCCTATCCTAAGAGGTACCTTGGATTCCCAACTATATATGTAGGTTATACCTCTAGTTGGGCGACCGAGGGTCTCTTCTCAGAGTCGTTGTATGCTCAAGGCGCCGAGGTACACGGTTGAGCCGAGTGCCCGGATGGATGAACCTACCCCGCCATTCTTGGCAAGTCTTGGCATATGTTGCACTCGCCCAAGAAAACTCCACTTAGGGTGCAGTCTCGTAACCATAAACCATATAGGTATAAGGGATAAGAGGCTCGCGAAAACAACCGGTTGTTGTTAAGACCGGATGGGAGGAGCTAGTCTTGTATGGCCGATGTTTCGCCTCCTTGAAGGGGCAACCGGGGAGATGATAAGGGCGACGCTCTCCATTAGGGGGTGTCAAAACAGACGCAAATGTCATGAGGCTATGTTCTCGCAAGAGAATTTAGGCTCGTCATATTTGTGCAATGATCCTGCAGAGGCAATAATACTAACGCGAGGGTAAGGCGAGATCAATGGGTCTTTACATGAAAGTGTACTGACGTCCTGCGATTTCGTCGCACGACGGCAATGTCATGGGGCTATGTGTTCGCAAGGATATATAGGCCTGTCATATTGTCGCAACTAAAATATCCTGCAGAGGCAAAAATACTTGGAAAATGATAAGGCAAGATCAATGGGTCCTTACATGCAAGTGTAAAGACGTCCCCGCGATTTTGTCGCAATGAAAGGTGGCAGGGGAAGACCTCTAATTAGGGAGGTCTGACTTGGAAGACCACACAAAAATGATAAGGCAAGGTCAATGGGCCATTGCATGAAAGTGTAAGGCGGCTTGCGACCTTGTCGCAACGATATATTTCAATAACAATAAAATAATTATTCAACAACATACATGATGACAACTAAAATCTTCCATCTGAAGATAAATAACAGAGGCAAGTATGGGAATGGAAAAGATGAAATATTGTTATTCATCTTCTGATGAAAGAGTTATACATCAATAATGTTAGCCAATTATATTACAAGGAAGAACTACCAAAAAAGGGGAAGTGAAGATTGAATTCAGAGGGGAAAAATCCAAGAAATACACTATAATAAGGATACAGAAATGTACAGATATTACAAGCAGAAAAAAGAAAACAAAAAGAGTTATCTCTTTGGCGATTCTTCTTCTTCATCCGATTCTTCAAACCGATTATTCTCATCGCTGAATTTTCTTCTTCGCCACCTCGCTATCGAAACGTCCGAGACAAAGATTCTCAGAACCTTTTCAAGGAGACAGGATATGAATGCAGAGGGATATTGTGGTCCTTACAAACATACTCCATGCCTCCATTGCGAAAACGAACAAAGATCATTACTAAAGTTCTCCACCGTCGTTAGAAATTGTTTCTTCAACTTGGAATATCTATTCTCGCGAAGGGAGAGATTCTTTGCGAAATGTTCTTTTTCGGTTTCGAGTTCTTCAATTCTCGCTGGAAAATTCCCTATGAGTTGTTCTTTTTCGATTCAAGCTCTCTAATTCTAACCTCGAAGCCTCTTCTCGCATTCTCGCAAATAAGAAATAACAAGTTAACAATTTACAAGCAATACTACAGTAAATAAGAAGCAATAAGGTATAATAAGCAACCTTCTCTCGTCGATATCATATCTTTAACCAAGGAAGTATGCTCGGCGTGAAGACTAACATCAACACCTAGGTTATTTCCTGCATTATCTAAAACTTTCGCAGCCCGTGCGAATTGTCACTGTTTATAACAAGGAGAGAACGAATTTGATCTTCTCGCTCACTAAGCAAGGAATTCTGGCGAAGCAATTCATCTCGCTCAATTTGTAATTCAAGGAGAGATTTTTGAAATGTTGCTAATGCCTCGTGCACCATTATTAGCAATGCGATCTTTATCATCTATATGGTCACTAATTTTCTTCCTCAAAATTTTGGTTTCTTTATGGGACTCGAGAAACATTCGTTTAAATTGGTTGGCAAAGACTTAAACCAGATCTATGCTCAATTTCTAAAAGACGATATTTGGTCCAAGTTCATTTAATGAAAGAGAGTTAATTTTGTTCGATGAACTACTTAAAGAGTTGTTGAGGTGAGCGAGAAGAAGATTATTATCCATAGGATCAGAAATGTATGGAGAAGAATAGCCTCATCTGGAGAGATTATATACATCTCATGTAAAGTAATAAGTTAGGTAGCAATATGCGACCGATAAAATAAAAATAGTAAAAGGAGGTAAAATTTTATACCATAAAGTCATGATTGGCGTTTTGAAGAGTGGACACCTTATCCTTTTGGGAGTCAAGTTCGGTGTTTAACTTTTGAATTCTCTCGTCTTTATCGCGAGATGACGCAGCCTTCGATCTCTAATTCTTGAATCTTCTTGCTCAATTGCAAATTCTTCTTTTCAAGATTGTTGCGTCTTCTTTCGAGATCTGAGGCAACTACAAAAGAAGTTCTTCCAACCTATAAAAGAAGATAGAAAAATCATTAATATATATATTTAAAAATTTAAAATTAACAGGGAAATACGACTGCATACATACCAAAGATCCAAGTGCATTCAAGAAGTCAGGAGACACAGCTTCTAGAGGTTCCATTGAAAGAATTATTGCCCTCTAATAAAGTAGCATTACACACGCTTGCGAGAGTCCCGCAAAGAGAAGCTAGGGAGCATCTCCCATTCCTTGGAAACAATGAGAAGATGCTAGATAACCGATCCATAGAAGAACCGGTCGACGAAATCTTCTTGGCGAGAGAAGGATTCGAGTCATGGTTATCCTCGTCGAAGATTCGAGCTTGAGCTAAGGCGAGAAGAGGATTGGACCTTTCGCTTCTTAGTTAAGGGGGCAGAGGATTTACCCTTGCGAGCGACGTTTTACCCTTACTTTTTATCTTCGCAGCAATAGTTTCTTCAACTCCAACCTTCGCATACGCGTAAAGATAAGAAACAGAGGCAACAATATTGTTTTAAATAAGAAGAAAGGAAGTGATTCTTACTTCACTCGTAAGCGATCGAAGCAATGTCGAGTATCCTCCGACGGATCCTTTTTGTAGCTTCTTTTCAACCTGGCTATCTGAAAGATTTCACAAACTCAAGCAATTATAGAAAGAAAGTTACGAAAGCCAAATTTGAAGTCGGAAACATACCTCTTTCTTCTTCTCGTGCCATTTGAATTCCCAAGGATGATACCCTCGCGAGATTCGCAGAAGAACGTGCGCCCCGCGATATAAGGACCATTTAAAATCAAGGGTACAACCCACCATTTCTCATCTTTGGAGTGGCGAGGAGAGTATTATTACCTCGGATGCCAATCAATGTCTTGCATGAGTAATTTATCTTCGAGACATTATCCTTTTTCTTCAAAGCGAACGCCCCCAAATGAGATTTCGCATTCACCATAGTTATCACCGAGTAATTTTCAAAAAATTTTCCACAAAGTGTATTTCTCAACAGCTATTTCCAAGTCTGCGAATTTGGGATTTCTCGACAGTAGTTAGAGTATAAAGATCCTTTGCCTCGCACCGCGGCTCGCGAACTCAAGCATCAAAGAATACAATCGCCACTTAATTGATAAACAGCCCGAGAGAATTTTTCATGGGCCAAAATTTCATAAAATAAAGGCAACTCAGGATTATACAAGGGAATGGGAAGTCCCGCGAGAAGCTGACCTAGCGAGACTATAATCTTTTGATCATCACATTGATGATCGTAAAAAGTCTTTGCAGAAAGAATAGATGAAGGTTCTTGATCGTGAATGGTTGATAGAGTAAAACCCTTCTCAAGCAACTTTTGTTGAACTTCTTCAAAAGAGACTTTGTATGCACGACTGATGAAAGCCATTTATCAGTATGGGAATGGATGGGAGATTGGAGATTAAGATCAGCGCAAGAAAGGACGAAGAAAAGATTTGCAGTACAGGAGCGCAAATTGTGGAAGGAGAGAGTCAAAGAAAGGTTGCAGAGAGAAACTAAAGAATGAAAAGGAAGGGAAAAGAAAACTATATATAGGGAAAAAGATCCTCGAGAAAAACGAGGTCATTTAATGCGAAGAGACATGAATGGTCAAAAATAAGCGGTTGAAAGAAACGTGTCAAGAAAAGACATTAATAATCAAAATCCGTGTAAAAGTACAAAACTGAAACGGATAAAGATAAGCAGATCGCTGAAACAATATTGTAAGAATCTCATGATACTCTTCCCTTCGCAGAGAAATATAAGGAGAGATAGGAGACGATATTTCGTATATATCTCAAAGAAGTTTCGAACTTTGCAAAAGAATAGAGGCAAGTACGTACTTTTAAGGAAAGTATTCTTTTGCTCGCTTCCTTCACCAATTGAAACCAAAGAATATGACAATAATGAATTTTTCCTTCAAATCGCTCTTTCAAGCAATATTCAAGGAAAAAGAGGCAAGATGTAGGATCATAATATCGCAACGAACAAGGCTCGCGAGATTAATGAACGACGGCGTCGCGAGGGAGTCGCAGGGAGCTAAAATAAACGACGCAATGAATAACGACAGCAAAACATAAAGAAGACGTGAGACCGGTAGGGTTAAGAAGTGTCGCGAGAGTGAATGTTTGTGCATCTCTGCGACACTTCGCGAGACATTCCCGAAAAATAAAGGGAAGCTTAGTCTCATCCACTATGTATTACCCTATATAAAGGGCTAAATGAGTCTGTAAGAGGGAGAGATCTTTTTGGGGAATTGTTAGGCAAGTCATTAGGAGAGAGAAAGTTTAAGAGTGTTTTAACTTCTAAGTGTAATTCTATTTTCCTGTGTAAACACTTCATGAATTCAATCAATTAATGTTCTTGATCTTACATCTTCCAATGGATTAATTAAGCAAAATCGAGTAAGGGGTGTAGTGTGGGAAATCCCGCTACTACATCCTAGTTTATTAAATGCACTTAGTGCCTTGGTATGTTCATATTTCTTTATTTCTTTGTGATTTCAATTATAAACCTTATCTTAACAATTTCTTTACTTTCCTTTATAGTGTGGGAGAGCTTCCTTTGTTGTTGCCTCAGATCTCGAGAAAAGGCGCAATAATCTTGAAAAGAAAAACCTTCAACTTAAGGAGAAGAGCAAAGAACTAGAAGTTAAAATTGCGACATCTCGCAAGAAGAGTGAAAATGAGACTGCTGCTCTTCGCGAAAGAATTCAACAACTGGAAGCTGAATCTTCTACGTAAGAATAAAATTTCTACCCTTCAAAGTGCTAATCAACAACTTTATGGTACAAAACTCTTCTCTTTTCCTCGTTTTTATTTTGTCATTTATTTTTCTGAAGAATCCATCCTTCTCCATTCATTTCCTGAGCCTATGGATAATGATGCTCTTCTTGCTCATCTCAACGAATCTTTAAGTAGTTCGTCGAACAAAATTAACTCTCTTTCAATAAATGAACTTCGAACCAAATTTCATCTCTTAGAAATTGAGCATAGATCTAGTTTAGGTTTAGCCAACCGATTTAAATGTTTATATCTTAGCTCCCACGAGAATAATAATATTCTAAGGAAGAAAATTAATAGCCTTATAGATGACAAGGATCGCATTGCTAATCAAGGTGCACAAGCATTAGCGAAATTCCAAAAAACTCTTCTTGAAGTACAAATTGAACGAGATGAATCTCTTCGCCAAAATGCCATACTTAATGAGCGAGAAAATCAAATTCGTTCACTTATGGTCATAAATAGTGATGATGAATTCGCTTGGGCTGCGAAAGTTTTAGATAATGCCAGAAATAACTTAGGTGTTAACGTCATTCTTCATGCTGAGCATACTGCCTTGGTTAAAGATATGATTTCTGATAGAGAAGGTTGTTAACTGTTCTTCTTTACTTTACCACTTCTTATTTGTGAAACTGCTATTAAGTTACTGACTCATTATCATACGTCACAGAAGGTTTGGAGAAGAGATATCAAACAAGGATTGAAGAACTTGAATCAAAAAGAACAACTTGCAAAGGACCTCTCTCTTCGCAACAACAAGTATTCCAAGTCAAGAAGCAATTACAAACTACGGTAGCGAATTTCAATAATGACGCTCGTTGTTTCACGCAATCAAACTATTGAGACAGCTTTGTGATGACCATCGCATTCCTCTTTCTTCATATCCTTGTCTTCTTGATGAAGTTCCTTGTCTTAAAATATGCCTTCCTCAGATGTCTCTGATAGTGATGCTAGCGAAGAAGAGGAGTCTGATAAAGATTCTGATGAAAAGGAAGAATGAACTGAGAGATAGCTCCATTTTCCTTTTTCTCTTCTTGTGATACTTGTACATTTATCATTCTAGCCTTCCATTTTTGTAATCTTCATCAGAAATCTATCATATGAAAATAAATAACAAGTTTTTACTCTTATCATTCCCATACTTGCCTCTCGTTATTTATTTTCACATGAGAGATTAAATCGATAACCTTTAAGTAATAATACTTTCTTAGTTTCAAGCAACTCATTCGTTGCTAATTCTTCACAAATAAATGAAGAAATATAGCCATTTTCACAAGTTTATTTGGTTACTCAATTTCTTGTGTGATCTTATCTTCATTTATGTTGAAATTCATCAATGCGACAAGATCGCAGGACGTCTTTACATTTTCATGTAATGACCCATTGATCTTGCCTTATCATTGCTCTTGTGTGGTCTTATTTTTCCTTCCTAGTTAAAGGTCTTATTTTGACACCCCTCATTTTTGCGTCAATGTGACAGGTCTAAATATTCTTACGAACATAAAGTCCCATGACATTGCCGTCTTGCGACAAAATCGCAGGACGTCTTTACACTTTCATGTAATGACCCATTGATCTTGTCTTATCATTTCTTTAGTATTTTTGCCTCTCAGATATTTTTCTTATGCATAATATGATAGGCCTAAATGTTCTTGCGAACATAAAGCCCCATGACATTGCCGCCTTTGCGACGAAATCACAGGACGTCTTTACATTTTCATGTAAAGACCCATTGATCTCGTCTTACCCTCGCGTTAGTATTATTGCACTCTTCAGATCATCGCACAAATATGACAAGCCTAAATTTTCTTTCGAAAATAGAGCCTCATGACATTTGCGTCTTAAGACACTTATCATCTCCCTAATGGAGGGTGCCGCTCTTATCATCTCCCCGGTTGCCCCTTCAAGGAGGCGTACATCGCCATACAAGACTAGCTCCTCCCATCCGGTCTTAACAATAACCAGCTTGTTTTCGCAGCCTCTTATCCCTTATACCTATAGGGCTTATGGTTACGAGACCGCACCCTAAGTGGAGTTTTCTTCGGTCGAGTGCAAAGATGTGCCAAGACTTGCCAAGAATGGCCGAGACACTTCAAATGCCCTAGGCACTCTTGGCTCAACCGTGTACCTCGGCGCCTTGGTCATACACTCGACTCTTGGAAGAGACCCTCGCCGTCCAACCAGGGTATAACCTTATATATATAGTTGGAAATCCAAGGTATCTCCCCGGATGGGCTTTATTGACCCCAAATTTTCATGACTCAGTTCCAGGGGCGGTGTAACCTTTTCCCCGAGCCATGTCAAGAGATACCCCTTATATGACGCACTTTAGGTCTTACATTTGCCTCTTACGAAATATCATTCGCGAACTAGGGTGTACGCCATAAAGGTTTGTCCCATTCACTCATTCTTTTATTTCTATCAATTCTTGCGATCATTCATTGATTTTTGATTATTTCTTCTCATTATCTTTGTGAAATTATCACATAATCTTGCTTCATTTGCTGTGATCTCACTGTAATTATTTGACCAAACTTTCGTTATATTCATGAATCGCGAGACTTTCGCGTACTCCTTCCTTGATCATCATATTCTTTATACTTTTGACATACCTTTGTCACTCCAAACATTTTTTTTTTTTACACAACTCTAAAATCAATTATTTATTTCTTACACTTCTTATTCCTGTTGCTCTTTGTTTCTTCATTCAAATTCCCTGATATTTCTTTATCTATTGCGAGACCATCGCAATTTCCAATTATTTTCAAGCATTGATTTCGCAATATATCTTCATCTCTCACTTCAATTGTGTCCACCATCACTTTTTCTCTTCTTTGTTCTTCTTTTGATATTCCGCTTCCAATTCTTCTTTGAGCAGCCCTTTCCTCGCAAGACTCCACATCAACTTCATAGCATTTTAGTCCTCAGCCCAATCTCCTTTGTAACTCCAACACCACCGGGATGAGGGAATTTGATGCACTGGTGGTAAGTTGATGCTACACCCAAGATCTCATGTAACCATGGTCGCCCAATTAATGCATTATAGGGGGATTCCACATCGACTATGCAAAACAAGATTTCAAATTGATAATCCTTTCAATGGTATTCGCATACGAGTTTCTCCTTTAGGTTTATTGGCAAAGCCATTAAAACCATAAATCTTATAGGTTGAAGGTATCAAATCTTCGTCTTTCCCTCCCATAGTCTTGTAAGTGTGGTAAAAAGGATGTTTACAGAGCTTCCAAGATCAATTAAGATTCTATTTATTGCCCATGAATTTTCTCGCCCCATCATCTTCATCATCAACAGGTTTTGGGTTAATCTCCAATCTTACCACTAATGGACTGTCATGCATCTCGCCACCTTCGTGTACTTTTCCATGTAAAACAAATAATCTGTGCTTGCCATTCTTTCAGTAGCGATGTCTTCGCGATGTTCATTACTTCTCTATTGTCAACATCTCTTGCGAAAACCCTACTGAGAACACTATCATGAAAATCTTCAATTGTCCTGTACGAATGTACGATAGAGTTGCAGAACAAGTTTTTGGCCTTCGCTCCAACTTCTACTACAAACGTTTCTTTCCCTTTTGTTGTATTTACTCAGGAATTTCTGGAGGTGTTGGTAATGGTTGAGTCTTCTATTCACCTTTTAATAAATGATTTAGCTTCCCTTGATCTATCATTCGGAGGATGATTCTTTTTATATTCCTACAATCATTCGTTAGGTGTCCATGAAAATGGTGATAGGAACAAAATTCATGACTTCTGTCACCTGGAGGTGGTTCATTCCCCATGTTCCATGGTGCAGGTATGTTCTCCATCAGGATTATTGCTTCCCATATTTTCTCCACGCTAGCGTTTAGTGGAGGCATCTTGATTTCTTCCCATATGACTCTATGACCTCGCTGCCCTCTATGATAATTCTCGCTCTCGGCCTCCATAAGTCTCTTGCGATTATGCCTCTCGACCTCCATAGGTTTCTTGCGGCCGATCAAGCCTTTGAATTTTATTATTTCCGCCACGGTTGTAGAAATTTCTTTCCCTTTCAAATTCTTCCCGATCGCGACTTCCCATGGCTACCAACTTTTGCCGACCATCATCCGGTATCCTCATTCCTTGTTGACCTTGCGAGGTACTCGCCACAATGTTTATCAATTTGGGTAACAAACTTGCATTCGCAGCCTCCCGAACTTGTATTCGCGATGTGGTATGATTCCATCTCATTTTGCTTTTCCTCTAGAGCAATATACTCCTCCCGAAGCTCTCGTAACTCAGTCATTGTGATTGTATTCTTGACTCTAAAAATTTGAATATATAATGATTTGTCACGAATATAGCATTAATGAATGATAAGATGAGATATCTCTCCTCCACACTACCGCCCATTTCGCCACACATTGTCTTCCATCTCACAGTTAGATGCTTCAAACTTTCACCAACCCTTTGTTTTAACCCAAATACATCTTCAATACCTGGTCGCGAGGAATTATTACTTATATATGCCCCTAAAAATATATCCTACAAGTGATTGAAAGATGTTATTGTATTCTTCTAGAGTCCTTCAAACCATTTCAAAGCTTCTCCTGTCGTACTTGATGCAAAATATTTGCACAATATAGCATCATGATTCTCCCATTGTAGCATACATCTCATATAAGCTTTGATATGTCAGTATCGCGCAAGTTGTTCCATCGAAAATGTTGGTTAATGTCGGTAAGTTGCACTTCGGTGGTATTCCTCCTAATTGTATCTCTTGTGTGAACGGAGTTTTCGCAGCCTTCTTCTATGGCTTCATCCAACCTGCCTCTTCCTCCTCCCCTTTACCGTTCATCATTCCTCTCATTTCTGCCAATTCTCTCAAAATTTGTTCATTGTTATCGAATTTGAATCTATTGTTCTTTTTAGTTCCGCTTCTCTTCTCCTATGTCATGTCTCGCCTTTGACTTTCATCATTCTCTTCTCGTCTTTCTCTCGCGATCTTCTCCTTCACTTCTTTCACGAATTCACACACCGTTATATCTATCAATTTCTCTTCTTTGTTGCCTATCGCCTCTCCTTTGTGCTCTTTCATATTCTTCATTAATATTATCATTGTTGCGATTTTGTTCTCGCCTTCTTTCGATTATCACGATTATTCTCGCGAATTGCCTCTTCTAACTCCCCGTTCTTCCATTTCGCTCTCAATCTTTCTCTCTCGCGAGCTAGACGTGCTTGTTCAACGTAATGTCTTTCAATTTCATCCTCAATTTCTTTTTGCTTCCTCTCAGTGCTTCTCTCCCATGCAATATTCTTCTTCCTTCTTCTTGATTTTCTTCATCAATTGGATTATTCCGCCTCCCCGACGCTGCCTATTTCCTTGGTTTCCACCATTCTGCTTATTTTGAAGAGTCTCGGGACGTGGGATATAACGATCTTCCATCATTTCTCTTCTCTCGCAATGTTCTGTGCCTCGATTTTGTGCTTCTTCTTGGTTTTCTTCATCAGCATTTTCTGTAGGTAAAATTCTCCTTCTTTCCTCTCTAACTGATCTTGATCTTGACCTTGTAGTGCTTCTCGACCTTCTGTTTTGTAATCTCATGTTTTCCATCCTCAATTCATGATTCTGTCTTGTTAAATTTGCACGTTCCTCTGCTTCTAATCGCCTTTCTTCATGTATTGTTTGTCTCAACGCCTCTAATGCTGCGATTTCTTCATTTCCATGAATTATTTCTCCATTCTCTTCTCGGTTTCTCTCCTCTTGTCCATTGTTTTCCAATTGTTGTTCTTCTCCCCTTTCTTCCACAGAGTCTGATCTCCAAGTATGCATGCTTACTCTATCATAATCCACAGTTCTATTTGCTACTGGTTGAATTGGTGATTGAATTTGATTTTCTTCATTATTCCTTATGTTCATTCTGGAGGATTCTCCCATTTTATTTATCCATTCTCCAGCAATTCTCCTACTCCTTCTAACAGTTGTTGGTTGCTCGGATGCATTTGTTCTTCTATCCATTTCTTAATTTTGGTAAACTGTTGAAAATTATAAGAAATTCCTTCCCTACCATTCCAATTTCTTTCAAATCACGATGTCAATCCTTACTCAAACAGCCCTTTCTAGCGCCAATATGTAGTTGCAGGAAATCCTTCACTACACCCCTCACAATAATCCACACAACTAAGACATTTGTAGATGAACAACAATGATTTTATTGATTAATTCTTTGAATGTTTACAAGATGTAGTTGCAGGAAATCCTACACTACACCCCTCACTAGAATATACACAATTAAATCATTTTAAGATGGATGATTATGATTCCTATTGATGAAATACTTGAATCTTTACAATATGAATTAGAAATGAGTTATAGAATTACAATCGCTCTAAGACTTTCTCTCCTAATGACTTGCTTAACAATTCAAAAGGAACCTCCCTATAACAGTGATTTACTCAACCCTTTATATAGGGTAGTACACAAGGATGACAAATAAGTCGTCCTTTATTTTCGGGAATGTCTTGCGAAATATCGCAAGTATACATGTATCAATTCTCGCGACACTCCTAAATTTCGCAGAGTCTTCACATCTTTCTCATGTTTTGGCTGTCGTCATTCATTGCGTCATTTATTTTACTTCCCTACTCCCTCGCAATGTCGTCATTTATTAATCTCGCGAAGTATTGATGTCGCGATATTCTGATCCTACATCTTGCCTCTTCTCATGTCTTCTCATGAAGGAGAGAATGTCATGAGAACCAATATTTTGAGATCTCGCAATCGTTGATTTTCCATCAATTTTCTCGCCGACAAGATTCCGTGAATTCAGAATGACCGTTTACACGTGTCTAAAATTTCCCTTTTACCTAAGACATTTAATGTTATCCGGTTACTCTTTTCTCGTCTATTTAAAGGAGGATTCCTTGTGAAAGCATTTCTTTTCTTTTACTTCGTCTTCTTCATTGTCTCGCAACTATTTTCTCACGTTTTTCTTCATCATCTTCTTCATTGTTTTCCCGCTATTAATTTTCTGCTACTGTTTCTATGGCATCAAGGTTTGTTAATTTTGCTGAATTTGATCATTTTGTGATTGATCTCTCTTATTGAAGTAGTTTTATCTTGATACTGTTCTTCTTTAACGACTCCTCTGCCATTTTTGTTTTAGCAAGAACAAACCTAGCACCAAGTTCACCATTGTGAATCCCAATATCTCCCTAGGCTCGCAATCGAAGTCCACTTTGCTTCTAAAAGAAAGCACACGAGTAACAAGGTATTTAAGAAACACTTATTTTTTAATAACAATATTGTTGCCTCTTTCTTATTTAGCTTGTAATTCGGGCAGATGACAAAAATGTTGATAAGTCCCCAAGAAGCCTCGCCATTCTAAACCCGTTACGCCTTCTGTCACTTTTCCTACATTCAAACTTACAACTCCTCTCGCGACATCTTCGCAAGAGGTCCCTACCGCTTTCTTCCAAAGATAACATTTCTATGCCCCGAATTTCTCATAGATCAACTCCCTCATAACGGTCCCATTGCGAATGAGCCTATTTCTTCTTCCATTGTTAATGCCTCTATCATTCCTCCAATCATTAACCCTCACGAGATTTCTTCTTCTCGTGATATTCCTTTTCCAAAAGATGATTCATCTCTTCCTTCTTCTAACACTATTACTTCCTTTTCTGAGCAAATCCCTCTTACTAAAGAAAATTTAGAAGGAATAGATGTGGCCTTCAAAGGCCTATCGATATTGTGAACGATGCTAAGAAGACTTCTATCGATCCTATCAAATCGATATTTCACGGAGATTTTGAGCAAACACCTTGGTCCCGATAGAATTTCGCAAAACATCATTGGAGCAAGAAATCAACACTTTGAAGAATGATCTCAAGCCATGGATCGCAAAATGTAATATTCTCCATCTTGAGAATCAAAAACTTCAAAATATTTCATTGATCGTGATAATCTTCGCAAGAAGAATGAAGAAACTAAAAGGTAAACTCTTTCCTCTCGTATTGTCCATTTTTTTTTTTTTTTTTTTTTTTTTTATTTTTAAATAAAAAAACTCAATCCCTTGTTCGCCCTTCAAGCTTTAAAACCAAACGAAAAATGGAGATATATCGGTTGGAATCTATTGTTGAAGAAGTTCGAGTTGATAAAGATGCTTGATGGAGCAATATAATCAATTAGATAATCTTCATACATATTCTGATCAAATAGATAATCTTTCTAAAGAAAATGTTGATTTAGCTCGAAACAAGATTCATTAAGTAATGACTTATCTCGCCCCGTCTTACTCTTTGACTAAAGATAATTTGGAGTTGGAAACTTTATCGATGAGAATGGAACTCTTTCTCAAGAGAAGCGAACTGTTAAACAAGGTGGCGATTTACTCAAAATGATATTTGTCAAAAATTATGTAAAAAGCAAGAACAATCTCTTTGTTCGCCGAGAAATCAACCGGAAGAAGTTATCACGAGAAGGATAAAATCGATTCAGGTAGAATAAACTTAAGTGTAAAAGTAAACCAATTCAAGGATCAATGTTCAACTAGAAAAGTCCAACTCTTCCCTTACAAAAGAAAATGCCTTACTTGTTTCCAACGAAAAAGTCAGCGATCACGTCTGAAAGGTTTAATTGGGAGATAATTTTGATAATGCCATGGATCATTTGGAGAATAGTTGTTCGGCTCTAATCCAACATCTTACCTCGTTAAGGAAGGTAGTCATAAAAGTTGACTCGCCTCATCTATTCTTTCTTTATCAAGCCTTCATATTTTTTTGTTTGTATAATTCCTTTTACTTTTTGTTTTAAGAGTCGATAAAACTTCACTCCTCCATTACCGCTTTGAAATCGACTACTCAAAATTCGCAAAGAGAATGGAATACTCATCATTCTTGCACGTTCTCGCGATACGGCGAAAGAAAATTCGATTATATGCGTGGGACTGTAAAGATATAGAGAGTAAAATCATCTGAGCACTCCTTCACAATTTCATCTTAGAGCCGAAGTTCTTGTGAATAATGTTTTACTATCTAAATCTCTTGATCCCCGTGTCTCATGGAACCTCGGAAGTAAGTGATGATGAAGTTCCTAATCCTCCCGATAGCGATTATGATTATAATATTGCGAAGAACTCGAAATGAAGAAACTGTCTCTCCCAATAAAACTGTCAATGATGATGTCACAAATGAAGATGTAGGTGAAGAAGGATTTGCTGAAAATATATTAGTTAGCGAAAATATAGATAAAGTTGCCGAAGAAAACCCAGCATCTCCTTCTGGTGAAAAAACTACTATTTGAGAGATGATTTTCTCTTGTAATCTTCCTTCTCGTGCTGTTGTTTCTTTATGTACTTCAATCATCTTTTTTGATGTATGTACTGCCTCATGCGTTACTCTTCTTTCTTTCAACAAGTATAATTTTTGGTATTTAATGATTGCTATTCTATTATCTTCATTTATCTTGAAATTATTCATTGCGACAAGATCGCGGGTGTCTTTACATTTTCATGTATTGACCCATTGATCTTGCCTTATCATTGTTTTTGTGTGGTCTTATTTTGCCTTCCTAGTTAAATGATAGGTGTAGAATACACCTAATTTACTATCTAGTAGTTTATGCTTTCTTTGCTATTTTTCTTGTAAATTATGTATTTTACGCTTGTTTTGAGTTTTGTAGCTACTTTGGAGTCGCACGGAGGAAAAGAAGAAGAAATCACCCAATTTGAGCCAAAAGGGCAAAAAGGTCATTTTACAGACGATTGATATATGGAGCTCAGTTAACGTTAAGGGGTAACCCTTTTTGGGAAGTTTTAAAGACAGACTAATCAAGGTTAAGGGGCTGCCATCTGGCTAGCCCTTATCAGAAGTGACCTGCTAAATATAGGCACCCATCTGGGGTGGCTTTTATGGTGGGCGTCTCAATCCAAATTATTACACAACCCTAAAAACGAGAAATTGTTCTCTCGTTGAAGCAAATCTTCTTTGTTATTTTGAAACCGAAAAAAGCAGATCGAGAAAAGAGTAAAGAAATTGAGAGATTGAGGAGCTGATTTTGAGAGATAAAGAAGATGATGGTTGCTGCCATGAATAGCAGATGAAGAATAATGGCAAGGGTTCGTTTTGATGTTGTCGGAGAAAAAGGGGATCTGAGGAATGTGACTGTGGTTGAATCTAAAATGGGTAGCTGTGTTGCTCGAGAATGAATCTGAGACCGAGAATAATGATGAGTTTAAAGATCGAGAAGCAGGATAGGAAGATGGGTTCAAGTCAGGGTCGATTCAAAATTGAATCTGGCAGCAGCAAGATGGAGAGATGGTGGTATTCAATGATACACAGAGAATGAATTACCGCTGTGAAGAAATCGAAGGTGATGCAGGAATGAGAAGAAATGGGTCTTGTGATTTTGTTGTTGGCAGAGAGAGAAATCGATGATGGTTTTGGGGCTGAGAACAGAGATGAGAATTTAAGATTGGTTGCTGCTATTAATGCTGTTGAGAAGGTCCAGATCGAGAATGTGTTGTTGCTGTTGAATCAGTGAAAAATGGGTTTGAGCTGTTATTCACACAGGGAGGATTGAAGGGCCAGATATCATGATATTCGAGTAACAATGGGTGTTTGAGTTATGAATGTATTGCTTAGATGTATGCTAGGATCTCATTACGGAGAAGACACTAAATAGAGTGGTGAATATGGCACAGAAGCAGCTCAGGCTTGCAATGGAACTGAAGTGAGGGCTTGAGGTTATGTTGGATTACAACAAGAGCTGAAATGTTGCAGGTAATTGGCAGCTGTGATGTTGGCTGGGTTATGAGAAGACAGGGAGATGGAGATGGACTCAGAAACCAAGCCCGAGTATGAATGGTGCTTGATGAATGTGGTGTTTGAACTCGGGTGATGAATGGGCTTCGATTGAGTCTCCTAAGAATCAAGAGCGTGGCGGTGCGGTGATGAGTGAGATCGATCTCGAGCCGAAGCTACGGGTGCGGTTAAAGTTGATACTGCACTTGTGTTAGTCATGGGTTCTAAATGGCGGTTCGAGAACAAGTGTGCAAGTAAGCTCGAAATGCGAGAGAAGGTTTAATGGGTTTGTGTTTATGATTGCAATCAACAGAGAGACAGATGTGCAGCTGGTATTGAGTTGAGCTGCAGTTTGAGATTGGAATTGATGGTGAGCTAATGGAAGAGAATGTGGTGTAGGTTGCAATTGCAGGTGATGGATGTGTATGAGCTGAATGGCAGATTTTTTGGCTCAGAATGAGGCATTACAGGTTATGCAATGGAGTTACAGGGAAGGCAGCCATCATGGCTGAAGCACAATGATTGTGCTACACAACTCAGGCTGTGCAACAGCTCTGGCCTAGAGACCAACCAGCCAATTCAGATAGATGACTCGGTGAGTTGACCGACTCAGTCTCGACTGGGACCGGTTTGACTCAATGAGTTGATCCAATCGACCCGACCGAGTTGACTCGGTGACTCTCTTTTCCCCTTGACCTGTTGACTAACGAGTTGACTGACGGTTGACCTATTTGACCGTTAGTCCTAACGGAGGACTGACGGAATATTCCGTCGAATATTCCCTTGACGGAGAAATTTCCAGGTGGCCGGCGGTGACGTTTTCCGGCCACAATCCCAGTTTTCCGGCGAGCCAAAAATTCCAGAATTTTCTATGGACTTCTCTCATGGGTGTGAAGACTTGGGCTAGGAATTGGATGGAGAATTGGACTCAAATTTGGAAAGAGAAGGTGGAAGAGTTGAGAAAAGCTTGGAATTGGAAATTGAATTGCAAAAGGAAAAGGATTCTACTCCTTAGAAGATTTGGAGAATATTGAAGCCTATAAATAGAGAAGTTTTCTACAACTTCTACACACCTCTCTACACACACAACACTTGTGTTTTTGCTTGCTTTTCTAAGATTTTTCTTTTTAATTACTTGTGTGAATTTGAAAATTCTTCTTTTAATTATTATTATTTGTGTGAATTTCAAAAGCATGAGTAGCTAATTTTCTTATTGATTGAGGATGAATTCCTAGTTCTTAACATGATTTGAGTTTTTGTTTTCAAATTCTATCTTGAAGTTTTTCACATAATTATCGTTTGTTTTTACTAATAGGAGTGATCTTAAAGACATTCATGATTGATTGATAGATTGTTTGGAGTGCACGCTAAATTGATTTGTTAATTTGATCTAAAGCTAGTGAAAGTTAGGAGATAAGTAATCGTTTCTTGACTCTTTACATAAGTAGCAAACACGAGACCTTGCGGAGGGATTCCGTGGAGCAATTGTGTGTAGAAACAACGTTAGCAAGTGGACCTTGAGCTAAGAGTCTAACTACTAATATCAACCTAAGAAATTCACAAAACTTAATGCATGAGCCAAGTTACATCTAGGTTGAGCTAATTCTAGGTGGCTTGGTGATTAGAATCCGGTAGTCGAGAACTTCCGTGTCCGGTGATACAAGGGATTTAGGGGTTTAGCACTGAGCTAGCTGCTTTACCTACGGTTGGTGATAATTTGTGACTAATAACAAGTAGAAAAGAACATAACTTGATTCATTGTTTCGTAACGAAGAAGGATTCCTTGATCTTGTCTCTCTTATTGTTTTCAACTTTCGATTTTAATTGCTTTGTTTATTTTCTTTTGCTTTTTACACCCCCCTTTCGTGACAACTTTTACAACTAAGATCTCTTGCTCCTCGTGGGAACGAACTTGACTTCCATTATATTATTTTTAATTGAGTGGAAATATTGAATTAATTTGATTGCACCTACGACACGCATCAAATTTTGGCGCCGTGTAGGGAGCAACGGGCGATTTTTAGTTGTTTTTATTTTTCTTTTTGCTTTATTCTTGCTTTGTTAGATTCTTTACCGTATCTAACTTAGTTTGTGAGAATCTTGTTTCAGGTGTTATACCTTTGGTGAATGCTTAAAGGGGGTAGACCGAGTCCAATACGTCTTCGATCCGGCACTCAACTAAAGGATTTCATTCGTGCGATTAACACTCCACTTTCTCCTTCTTCATCAAGTGATTCGGACAAAGAGGAAGAAACAATGGCTGATCGTACACTAAAGGACCTAGCTTCTCACAAGCTTGATACACAACAATGGTGTATCCAAACTAATTCAACCTTCGAGATCAAGCCGGGGTTGATTAGAGAGTTACCAAAGTTCCATGGCATGGTGAATGAGGACCCAAACAAACATCTTATGGACTTCTATGCCATAGTTATGGCCATGCTTCCACCGGAAACTAATGCGGATGGAGCAATGTTGAAAGCTTTCCCGTTTTCTTTGGCGGGCAATGCTAAGGAATGGTTATATTATTTGCCTTCCGGAAGTATCACAACATGGAATGGGATGAAGAAAATTTTCCTCGAGAGATATTTTCCCGCATCCAAAGCTACTCAAATTCGCAAGGAGATTTGTGGATTGAAACAACAAGTGGGAGAATCATTGTATGAATGTTGGGAGCGATACAAGAGGTTGGTGGCAAGTTGTCCACACCATCAATTTAGTGACGTTATGATACTCCAATACTTCTATGAAGCTCTCCACTCAAGTGATAGGTCTCTTCTTGACGCCGCGGGTGGTGGTGCACTAATGAACAAGACTTTGACCGAAGCTAGAGAGTTGATTGAAAGTATGGCGGCAAACTCGCAACAATTCTACACAAGGGATGAACCAATGGTTAGGCGAGTGCATGAAGTTAGTGATTCATCATCACATCTTGATCAAAGGATGAGTAACATGGAGATTATGATGCAAAGAATGGCCGCGGTAATTATTCCGGATGGTGAGACCGAACAAGTGAATGCTTTATATCCAAATCAAAGGCCAAGGTACGATCCATACTCCAATACCTATAATCCCGGTTGGAAGGATCATCCCAACTTTAGTTATGCAAACAAGCAAGCGGCGGTTTCTAATCCATATGAGCAACAAGGTGGTTTTCAACAATCACGTTTCCAACCTCAACAACAATTTCAACCACAACAAGTCAAGGAGCGTGATTCTTTGAATGATGACAAGCTCAATGCGTTAATGCAAGGTATGCAAGGTCTTACTTCTATGTTCCAACAAAGCCAACAAAAGACCGATTCGGCCATCAAGGACTTACAAACTCAAATGGGACAATTGGCGACCGATGTGAATTTATTGAAATCTCAAGCATCCACAAAACTTCCTTCACAACCATTTGTGAATCCAAGAGAGAATGTTAATGCGGTTACTTTAAGAAGTGGAAGACAAGTGGAGGGTCCAAGTCATCATGAAGAAGCTATTGAAGAGGTAGTCAAAGACAAGGAGGAAACCGCACCAAAGGAGAATTCAACACCAACCGATCAATCCAAGGAACCGGTTTCTACTTTCACTACTCCACCTCCTTTTCCTAGTCGTTTTGCTAAATCCAAGAAAGAAGCTCAAGACAAGGCACTTATGGATATCTTCAAGAAAATTGAAATCAACATTTCATTCATTGAGGCTATCAAGACAATGCCACGGTATGCGAAGTTCATGAAGGAATTATGTACAAAGAAGGATAGGTTGCTTGATAATGAAATTACTAAAGTTGGCGAGAGTGCGTCGGCTATGCTATTGAAGAAGATGCCTACAAAGTGCACGGATCCCGGTGGTTTCACGGTGCCAATTACTATTGGTAAGCAAAGGTTTGAACATGCTTTACTTGACTTGGGAGCTTCCATTAGTGTGATGTCGGCCGAAATATATGACTCCTTGAATCTTGGACCTTTGAAAGAGACGAGAGTTATTATCCAATTGGCAAACAAGTCTAACATATATCCAAAGGGGCTTGTAGAAGACGTGCTAGTGCAAGTAAATGAGCTTATTTTTCCGGTGGATTTCTTTGTGGTGGATATGGACAACAATGAGAACCGAGCATCTACTTCTTTACTTCTTGGGAGGCCATTCATGAAGACCGCAAAGACGAAGATTGATGTTGATAAGGGTACACTCACTATGGAATTCGACAAGGAGATAATACACTTTAATATATTTGAAGCCATGCGCTACCCAAGTGATGTGCATTCCGTTTACTCCATTGATGTGGTTGATTCATTAGCGCAACAAATGGTGGAATTGAACCAAGAGGATGAACTTGATGTGGTGTTGCAAAAGAGCATTGAATTGGACGTCCATGGCTTGTCTAACTTGGATGTTGAAATCTCCAAGGAATTGGTGGAGATGTGTGGTGCTTTGGCGACATTGCAAGAAGCTAAAAAGGGTGATGTTTCATATATTTCTTTACCCGTGAATGATGAAATACTTGTACCATCTATTGTGAAGGCGCCCAAACTAGAATTGAAGCCTCTTCCGGACCATTTGAAGTATGCTTTCTTGGGAGATGGAGATGAGCTTCCGGTGATTATTTCTAAGAACCTCACACCGGTACAAGAAGACCGTTTGCTTAGAGTCTTGAAAGAGCACAAAACGGCTATTGGGTGGACAATTGCGGACATCAAAGGTATTAGTCCATCCATGTGCATGCATAGGATTCTAATGGAAGAAAACGTGAAGCCGGTACGTGATGCTCAACGTAGGCTTAATCCTCCCATGATGGAGGTTGTGAAGAAAGAGATACTCAAATTGCTAAGTGTGGGGGTAATCTACCCAATTTCCGATAGCAAGTGGGTTAGTCCGGTTCAAGTGGTACCAAAGAAATCCGGAGTCACGGTTGTTCGAAATCAAGACGATGAACTTGTTCCTACAAGAGTTCAAACCGGTTGGAGAGTGTGTATTGATTATAGAAAGCTTAATTCCGCAACCCGAAAGGATCACTTTCCTTTACCTTTCATTGATCAAATGTTGGAGCGGTTAGCGGGGCATTCTTATTATTGCTTCTTGGATGGTTATTCGGGATACAACCAAATTGTTATTGCACCGGAGGACCAAGAGAAGACCACTTTCACTTGTCCGTTTGGAACGTTTGCATATAGACGGATGCCGTTCGGCCTTTGCAATGCGCCGGCTACTTTTCAAAGATGCATGGTGAGTATATTCTCGGATTATGTGGAGCGCATCATCGAGGTATTTATGGATGACTTTAGTGTTTATGGCAATTCTTTTGATGGTTGTTTAAATAACCTTGAACTAATTCTTAAACGATGCATAGACACAAACCTTGTCCTTAATTGGGAGAAATGTCACTTTATGGTAAACCACGGCATAGTACTTGGTCACATTGTGTCCTCTCGAGGGCTCGAAGTGGACAAGTCAAAGATAGATTTAATAAGAAACTTACAATATCCCACTTCGGTGAGGGAAATCCGTTCTTTTCTTGGCCATGCAGGTTTCTATAGGCGGTTTATCAAGGATTTCTCCAAAATCTCCATGCCGATGTGCAAGTTATTACAAAAGGAGGTACCTTTCGACTTCAACAAGGAATGCAAGGATGCTTTTGATAAATTAAAGGATATGTTGACAAGTGCGCCAATTATCAAATCACCGGATTGGAATCTTCCATTTGAATTAATGTGTGATGCTAGTGATTATGCGGTTGGAGCCGTTTTGGGTCAAAGGGTGGACAAGTTGTCCCATGTTATCTATTATGCATCTAGGACCCTTAATGATGCACAAATCAATTATTCTACCACGGAAAATGAGTTATTGGCTATAGTTTTTGCGTTGGAAAAATTTCGATCATACTTGGTGGGTACAAAGGTTATTGTGTATTCCGATCATGCCGCACTAAGACACTTAATAAAGAAGAAAGAAGCTAAGCCAAGATTAATTCGGTGGATCTTATTGTTACAAGAGTTCGACATAGAAATTCGTGATAAGAGGGGTGTGGAGAATACCGTTGCGGATCATCTTAGTAGACTTGTGATGTCTCAAGAGGAACTTCCATTACATGACCGTTTTCCGGACGAACAACTTTTCTCCATGGAAGAATCAACACCTTGGTATGCGGATATAGTGAATTACTTGGTGACAAGGAAAGTACCTAGTACAATGTCTAATTTCCAAAAGATGAAACTTAAGAAGGTAGCTAAGCAATATGTGTGGGATGAACCATACTTATGGAAATATGGCGTTGATCAAATAATGCGAAGGTGCGTGCCTAATTCCGAATTTCAATCCATTCTCTCCTTTTGCCACACTTTTGCTTGTGGTGGCCACTTTGGTTCGAAACGTACCGCTCTCAAAGTTCTCGAGAGGGGATTTTATTGGCCCACCTTGTTTGAAGATTCATATGTTTTTTGTAAATCGTGTGATAGATGTCAACGAACGGGCAATCTAGGTGCTCGAAATCAAATGCCACTCACACCAATTCTCACCGTTGAGATTTTTGATGTGTGGGGTATTGATTTTATGGGCCCTTTTGTCAATTCGAATGGGAATTTTTATATACTTCTTGCCGTTGATTATGTTTCGAAATGGGTGGAAGCTAGAGCCACCAAGACTAATGACTCTCAAGTTGTTTGTGATTTTGTAAGGGAAAACATTTTCAATAGGCATGGTACACCAAGAGTGGTGATAAGCGATGGAGGCTCACATTTCAAGAAGGCTTTCCACGCTCTCCTCAAGAAGTACAACATAACACACAAAATTGGTACGCCTTATCATCCACAAACTAGTGGACAAGCGGAAATTTCGAATCGTGAGATAAAGTCCATTCTTGAGAAAACGGTGAATACCACGAGGAAAGATTGGAGCTTTAAGCTCAATGATGCACTTTGGGCGTATAGAACGGCGTATAAGACACCGATTGGTATGTCTCCATATAGGATGGTTTATGGCAAGGCTTGTCATCTTCCGGTTGAACTTGAACATAAGGCTTATTGGGCGATAAAGAAATTCAACATGGAGTATGATGAAGCGGGGAAACAAAGGAAGTTACAACTACATGAGTTAGAGGAGATACGCAATGATGCTTACGAGAGTGCCCGTATTTACAAAGAAAAGACCAAGCTTTTTCATGACAAGATGATTTCTCGTAAAAGTTTCATCGTGGGACAAAAAGTCCTTTTATATCATTCTCGCCTTAAATTATTTCCTGGAAAGTTAAGGTCCCGTTGGATTGGACCATATGTTGTTACTAATGTTTTTCCTCATGGTGCAGTTGAAATTACTAGTCTTCGAGACAATTCGGTTTCCAAAGTCAACGGCCATAGGTTGAAGCCATACTATGAGAACATCGCTTATGTGAATTTGGATGAACTTTCATTTGGAGATGCACTCCCTCTGGAGGAGTAATGTGCCGCAAGAGCTAAGTCGGGCCGTCGACTTTAAAACAAGCGCTTAATGGGAGGCAACCCATCGGTTTTGTATTTCTTATCCTTTTGCTTTTTTTTATTTCTTTTTCTTGTTTCTTATCATGTTAAAATTTCCCACCTTGACTTTACTAGGAGGATTCAATTACATTGAGGACAATGTAAGGTTTAAGTGTGGGGGAGTGGTTAAGCATGTTTTTAAAACAAAAATTACAAAAAAATTTAAAAAATTTAAAAAAAAAAAAAAGTTTTACTTAAAAATTCCAACTTTTAAAGATTTTAGAGTCACTAGCATACTTCTAGGTATGTTTACATAGAGATTTTGACCGACATAATTGAACTTGGAAATGTTAGAGAACTACATTCGGATTTCTTGTTTGTTTGAGTGTTAAATAATGGATTTAATCATGCCGGTGATGCGAATTTGGTGCAGGGAGAAATGCGTTATTAGAGTTGCTGATCAATCATTAGTGGAGACTACCCGTATTCATATCATGTGAGGCACCGACCAGAAATTTTCCATCTACTAAAGAGCTTCTTTTGAGTGTGTGTCACCGTACGTTAATTCCGGGTAGAATGGTGAGCTACCCAACCTCCCACCAATAAAAGCACTACTCTTTGATCTCTTGAGTGCTAATTTTGTCAATCATGAGGGTGACGTCCATGGATGAAAGCTTCCTTCTTGTAGTTTGATTTGCAGTTAGCACCATTCTCTCTCGCGACAACAACGGATCCATAGAAACACATCTCATCATCAACAAGGAGCGACATCAAAATCTACAAGGAAAGTTGAAAAGTTTAAGGTTTACAAGCAACGGAACAAGAAAAAGAGCAAATTTCAAATACAAGTAAAGCAACATACAAATGAGCGGATTTTACATATATGTTGAAGACTTACACTACAATGAGGTAATTTTATATTCAAGTATGAAGACTTATTCATGAAAGCGAAGAAAATTAAAAGGTGAGAATTTTTGAAGTTTATGATTTCAAGACGATACAAGTTGTGAAGAATCAAGCGGTAAAATACTTCTCCCACGGCCATGGTTTATTTTTGTATTTAATTTCTCTTGTTTCAAAAAAAAAAAAAAAAAAAAAAAAAATAATAATAATAATAATAATAAAGAAAAAACAAGAGAAATATTTGTTTTGTTATAAGCCGTGGGAAGGAAAATCTATAAGGTAGTTTCAAGCGACAAGGATTTTAAGGTAAAAAGAGTTACAAATTGTTAAGGATTTATGAAATTCAAGGGTTTATCATCAATAGTTGAAACCGAAGACGAAGACCATGAAGATCAAGATAAGGAGCGGAAGACGTTTCTATTGGATGCCGTGAGAGTGGTGTTATCATAATTGGCGATCGGATGTGAAGGTAAGTAAGTAATCTCATCCTCGATAATAATGGTTGATTTCCTTTCTTAGAGATCGTCAGAAAAATGGTTTTTCAAAATATTAAAAGATGTGGGTTTTTCAAAATTTCGGAAGTTATCCTTCCCACCATTCAACGTGTTGCAGGAATTCTCTCTTCATTCCTACCTGCACACATGTGAGAACCATAAAAAAGCCGTCTTTTTGAGTGCAATTATCATAAAATCCTTTTTGGTGAGGCAGAAGTCGAGGCGAAATGCTTATTGATCGTTTCTCAAACACGCATTCTCTCATTATGGGATGGTTATTTCTCACTCAACATTTAAGAACGAGAATATGTTCTTTAGTATTTCTAACTTTTATTACTAGCATGCGAAAACTCTATGTCCTCATAACTCTTTGGATGCTTGTGACGCTTGAACGCTTTGAAGTTGTGAGTTTTTAGTTTGATTTGCTCGAGGACTAGCAAAGTCTAAGTGTGGGGAATTTGATAGGTGTAGAATACACCTAATTTACTATCTAGTAGTTTATGCTTTCTTTGCTATTTTTCTTGTAAATTATGTATTTTACGCTTGTTTTGAGTTTTGTAGCTACTTTGGAGTCGCACGGAGGAAAAGAAGAAGAAATCACCCAATTTGAGCCAAAAGGGCAAAAAGGTCATTTTACAGACGATTGATATATGGAGCTCGATTAACGTTAAGGGGTAACCCTTTTTGGGAAGTTTTAAAGACAGACTAATCAAGGTTAAGGGGCTGCCATCCGCTAGCCCTTATCGAAGTGACTGCTAAATATAGGCACCCATCCGGGGTGGCTTTTATGGTGGGCGTCTCAATCCAAATTATTACACAACCCTAAAAACGAGAAATTGTTCTCTCGTTGAAGCAGCTGCTGCTGTTATTTTGAAACCAGAAAAACAGATCGAGAAAAGAGTAAAGAAATTGAGAGATTGAGGAGCTGATTTTGAGAGATAAAGAAGATGATGGTTGCTGCCATGAATAGCAGATGAAGAATAATGGCAAGGGTTCGTTTTGATGTTGTCGGAGAAAAAGGGGATCTGAGGAATGTGACTGTGGTTGAATCTAAAATGGGTAGCTGTGTTGCTCGAGAATGAATCTGAGACCGAGAATAATGATGAGTTTAAAGATCGAGAAGCAGGATAGGAAGATGGGTTCAAGTCAGGGTCGATTCAAAATTGAATCTGGCAGCAGCAAGATGGAGAGATGGTGGTATTCAATGATACACAGAGAATGAATTACCGCTGTGAAGAAATCGAAGGTGATGCAGGAATGAGAAGAAATGGGTCTTGTGATTTTGTTGTTGGCAGAGAGAGAAATCGATGATGGTTTTGGGGCTGAGAACAGAGATGAGAATTTAAGATTGGTTGCTGCTATTAATGCTGTTGAGAAGGTCCAGATCGAGAATGTGTTGTTGCTGTTGAATCAGTGAAAAATGGGTTTGAGCTGTTATTCACACAGGGAGGATTGAAGGGCTGTATCATGATATTCTGAGTAACAATGGGTGTTTGAGTTATGAATGTATTGCTTAGATGTATGCTAGGATCTGTTACAGGAGAAGACACTAAATAGAGTGGCTGAATATGGCCTGGAAGCAGCTCAGGCTTGCAATGGAACTGAAGTGAGGGCTTGAGGTTATGTTGGATTACAACAGGAGCTGAAATGTTGCAGGTAATTGGCAGCTGTGATGTTGGCTGGGTTATGAGAAGACAGGGAGATGGAGATGGACTGTGAAACTGAAGCCTGAGTATGAATGGTGCTTCAGTGAATGTGGTGTTTGAACTCAGGTGATGAATGGTCTTCGATTGAGTCTCCGGAAGAACTGAAGAGCTGTGGCAGTGCAGGTGATGAGTGAGATCAGTCTCGAGCTGAAGCTACAGGTGCGGTTAAAGTTGATACTGCAGCTGTGTTAGTCATGGGTTCTAAATGGCAGTTCAGGAACAGTGTGCAAGTAAGCTGAAATGCAGAGAAGGTTTAATGGGTTTGTGTTTATGATTGCAATCAACAGAGAGACAGATGTGCAGCTGGTATTGAGTTGAGCTGCAGTTTGAGATTGGAATTGATGGTGAGCTAATGGAAGAGAATGTGGTGTAGGTTGCAATTGCAGGTGATGGATGTGTAAGAGCTGAATGGCAGATTTTTTGGCTCAGAATGAGGCATTACAGGTTATGCAATGGAGTTACAGGGAAGGCAGCCATCATGGCTGAAGCACAATGATTGTGCTACACAACTCAGGCTGTGCAACAGCTCTGGCCTAGAGACCAACCAGCCAATTCAGATAGATGACTCAGCTGAGTTGACTGACTCAGGTCTGACTCTGGACCCGGTTTGACTCAGCGAGTTGATCCAATCTGACCCGACCGAGTTGACTCAGCTGACTCTCTTGACCTGTTGACTAACAGTTGACTGACGGTTGACCTATTTGACCGTTAGTCCTAACGGAGGACTGACGGAATATTCCGTCGAATATTCCCTTGACGGAGAAATTTCCAGGTGACCGGCGGTGACGTTTTCCGGCCGGATTCCGGCCACAATCCCAGTTTTCCGGCGAGCCAAAAATTCCAGAATTTTCTATGGACTTCTCTCATGGGTGTGAAGACTTGGGCTAGGAATTGGATGGAGAATTGGACTCAAATTTGGAAAGAGAAGGTGGAAGAGTTGAGAAAAGCTTGGAATTGGAAATTGAATTGCAAAAGGAAAAGGATTCTACTCCTTAGAAGATTTGGAGAATATTGAAGCCTATAAATAGAGAAGTTTTCTACAACTTCTACACACCTCTCTACACACACAACACTTGTGTTTTTGCTTGCTTTTCTAAGATTCTTCTTTTTAATTACTTGTGTGAATTTGAAAATTCTTCTTTTAATAATTATTATTGGTGTGAATTTCAAAAGCATGAGTAGCTAATTTTCTTATTGATTGAGGATGAATTCCTAGTTCTTAACATGATTTGAGTTTTTGTTTTCAAATTCTATCTTGAAGTTTTTCACATAATTATCGTTTGTTTTTACTAATAGGAGTGATCTTAAAGACATTCATGATTGATTGATAGATTGTTTGGAGTGCACGCTAAATTGATTTGTTAATTCGATCTAAAGCTAGTGAAAGTTAGGAGATAAGTAATCGTTTCTTGACTCTTTACATAAGTAGCAAACACGAGACCTTGCGGAGGGATTCCGTGGAGCAATTGTGTGTAGAAACAACGTTAGCAAGTGGACCTTGAGCTAAGAGTCTAACTACTAATATCAACCTAAGAAATTCACAAAACTTAATGCATGAGCCAAGTTACATCTAGGTTGAGCTAATTCTAGGTGGCTTGGTGATTAGAATCCGGTAGTCGAGAACTTCCGTGTCCGGTGATACAAGGGATTTAGGGGTTTAGCACTGAGCTAGCTGCTTTACCTACGGTTGGTGATAATTTGTGACTAATAACAAGTAGAATAGAACATAACTTGATTCATTGTTTCGTAACGAAGAAGGATTCCTTGATCTTGTCTCTCTTATTGTTTTCAACTTTCGATTTTAATTGTTTTGTTTATTTTCTTTTGTTTTTTTACACCCCCCTTTCGTGACAACTTTTACAACTAAGATCTCTTGCTCCTCGTGGGAACGAACTTGACTTCCATTATATTATTTTTAATTGAGTGGAAACATTGATTAATTTGATTGCACCTACGACACGCATCATAAAGCCCCATGACATTGCCGTCTTGTGACACTTATTAGCTCCCTAATGGAGGGTGCCGCCCTTATCATCTCCCTGGTTGCCCCTTCAAGGAGGCGTACATCAGCCATACAAGACTAGCTCCTCCCATCCGGTCTTGACAACAACCAGTTGTTTTCGCAGCCTCTTATCCCTTATACCTATAGGGTTTATGGTTACGAGACTGCACCCTAAGTGGAGTTTTCTTCGGGCCGAGTGCAGCATGTGTCAAGACTTGCCAAGAATGGCCGAGACACTTCAAATGTCCCAGGCACTCTTGGCTCAACCGTACCTCGGCGCCTTGAGCATACATCGACTCCTTGGAAGAGACCCTCGGGCGTCCAACCAGGGTATAACCTTATATATATAGTTGGAAATCCAAGGTATCTCTCCTGGATAGGCTTTCATGGGCCCCAAATCTCCATGACTCAGGTTCCAGGAGCGGTGTAACCTTTTCCCTGAGCCATGTTAAGAGATACCCCCTTATATGACGCACTTTAGGTCTTACATTTGACTCTTACGAAATATCATTCGCGAACTAGGGTGTACGCCATAAAGGTTCGTCCCATTCACTCACTCATTCATTTCTGTCAATTCGTTCAATTATTCATTTTTGGTTAATATTTGTCAATTCATTTGCGAGATATTCGCACATTCTTTCTTAATTTCGCAATATCTCTATCGCAGGAACATTTCATATCATTTCATTCATTTAACATTTCAGAATTTATTCTTTCCTTTCCATCTTCTATGGGTAATATTTCTTGAAATATAATCTATTCCATGGTCTACCCAATCTCTGGCCCACATCGTTGCCTTCTGGATCCATTAATCTATATGCCCCTATTCCAACTATCTCCTTGATTATATAAGGTCCATCCCACTTTTTCGCTAACTTGCCACCACTTTCTCGCTGATATATTGGTGTTTCTCGCAACACCATATCACCTGGTTGAAACTCGCGTGTTTTGACACGTTTGTTATATTCTCTGGCCAATCTTCGCTGATAATTCTCCATATGCTGTAGTGCTCTTTCTCTATTTTCTTCTAACTCATCTAATTTAACTAAAATGTTACCCGCACTAAGATTTTTCTCCCAAGCTTCTCTCTTTGTTGTTGGAATAATAACCTCTGTCGGAAGTACAACTTCAACACCATAGGTTAGACAAAACGGTGACATCCCCGTAGCTTCTCGCCTTGTTGTATTATAAGCCCATACCGCATTATGCACTTGCTCACACCATGCCTTATTATGCCCTTCTAGTTTTTTCTTCAATATATCAACGATTGTTTTATTTGTTGCTTCTGCCTGTCCGTTGGCCTGCGGGTATAAAGGAGTTGATTTCCCACATTTTATTTGAAATGCATTAAGCAATAATTCTATATTTTGTCCCTCAAACTGTTTCCCATTGTTAGATACCAAATGTGCTGGAATTCCAAATCTGCATATTATGTTTTCGAATATGAAAGTAAAAATATCTTTATCGCGAATGTGTTGTACCGCTTTTACCTCTGCCCACTTTGTGAAATAATCTGTTGCGACAATCAAATATCTCCTTTGCCCTGTACCTGGTGCATGTATTTTCTTTCCGTGTCTTTGACAATCTTCGCAACGTCTTGATATTTGTTTCGCATCTTCATGCATATATGGCCAATAATAGCCTTGCATTTTCGCCTTATGTGCTAAAGATCTTCCGCCACTATGATTGCCAGCATCCCCAATGTGTAGCATTTTTAACACCGCTTCTCCTTCCTTTCGTGTTAAACATCTAAGCGAGGGTCCATTAAAGGATCTTCGGTACAATACTCCGTCTCTTAATTCATAATTTGTTGCAAGGCTTTTTAATTTATGCATTTCTAATCTATTTCTTGGTGTTTCTCCTTTCATTAGATAAGCATGAAGTTCTGTCCTCCAATCCTCGCAATGGGATCTTTGTTCTTCATCTTCTATGAGCATTACTTCTGCTTCTTCCTCTTCCTCTTTGTTGATTGATGGTGATTGAAGTGTCTGTATTTTTATGCATCTCGCAGATGGATCTGTCATCATACTTGATATAAAAGAAAAAGCATCTGCGAGTCTATTGTCTTTTCTTGATATGTGTCTCCACTTTATTTTTGGTATCTTCGCTGACAATTCGTCAACAAGCCTTTTGTACTTTTTCAAGGATGCTTCATTTGTAGTATACTCTTCTTTTATCTGGCGAATAGCTAACTGAGAATCACTGGTAATTCTTACATTCTCCAAATTCATTTCTATTGCAAATCGCAAAGCATGTATTATAGCTTCATACTCTGTTTCATTGTTAGTAGATGCAAACTCCAATATGAAAGAGAAAGCCATTTTATTGCCTTCTGGCGAAATTATAATGATCCCAATTCCGTTACCTTCTCCATTTGACGATCCATCTACCAATATTTCCCATCTATTTGGCTCGTTAATAAATCCCTTGGATTTCCATGTTCTTCTTCTATATCCATCATTTCTTCCATCGCCTCATCTTCTTCCAATGGAAATTCTCGCTAAAAAGTCTGCTACAACTTGCGATTTTGGTGAGGATAACACTTCATATTTGAGTTTGCAATGACTTACTTGAGCATTCCACCTTTCAACCCTTCCTGATCTTTTTGAATTTTTCATTACTGACTCAATTGGTACTTTTGTCATTACCTTTACCGTGTGCGCTTCAAAATAGATGCGAAGTTTAAACGTCGCGTAAACTAATGCCAAAATTAATTTTTCAATTTTTGAGTAGTTTTTCTCTGCAGCATTGAATGTTTTGCTGATGTAATAGATTGGTTTTTCCACCCCTGCGTCCATTCGCAATAATACCGCGCTTAGTGAATGCGAGGTTGTCGCGAGGTAAATTAGTAATTCCTCCCCGTCTTCTGCTTTTTGTAATATTGATATATCCATTAGATGTTCTTTTATTCCTTGCAATGCCTTTTCACACTCATCCGTCCACCTAAATTTCGTTCCCTTTTTAAGTATGTTGAAAAAATGTTTGCACTTATCAGATGATCTCGAGATGAATCTTCCTAGCGAAGCTAATAATCCATTTAACTTTTGCACATCTTTCACCGTTGTTTGGCGTTGGCATGTCTCGAATTGCTTGTACCTTCTCCGGATCAACTTGTATTCCTTCTTTTGATACAATGTATCCTAAAATTTTTCCAGATGCCACTCCAAAGGTACATTTTTCTAGATTTACTTTGATGTTGAAATGTCTCATTTGTTCGAAAATTTCCTTCAAATCTCGCACATGATCTTTTGCTTCTTTGCTTTTATTAACATGTCATCCACATATACCTCTAATGTTTTATGTATCCATTGTTCGAACACTTTCTCCACCATTCTTTGATACGTTGCACCGGCATTTCGCAGTCCGAATGGCATTTTTGTGTAACAAAGATAATCCTCTTGGAGCGAAAAAGGCATTATGTTCTTGGTCTTCTTCGGCGAGAGGGATTTGATTGTATCCCTTATATCCATCCAGGGAAGATATCCTTTATATTTTCATATTCCTTTTCCTTCTTCCGCTCTTATCATATATGTTCTAAATTCTTCTTCCTTTTTTGCTGCTTTTGCCATCTTCTTGCGATCTTTTCGCCTCTTCACCCGTTCTTCATAATATTTTACTTCGATTTGATGATACATTCTTCCTTTATCGGTATCTCCTCTGATTTCGCCAATTCCACTCGGCATAGGAAATCTGACACATTGATGAAATGTTGATGCTACAGCTTTTATTGCGTGTATCCATGGCCTTCCCAACAGCATGTTATATGGTGATTCCATGTCTACTACGCATAACGTCACATTTGTTTCAATTTCTCCCAACAAAATTCGTATTTTTATTTCCCCTTTAGGTTTTTTTATTGATTTGTCGAAGCCATAGATATGACATATTGCGGAAGTCATTTCTTCATCTTTGTACCCCAATTTTTTATATGCATGATAAAATATTATATTCACTGAACTCCCTGTATCCACTAAAGTTCTACTTATTGCCCATTCTTCCATTGTTTTTGTTAATTTTCCTTCTTCTTTGCTGGCACTTATCGTAATTACTAGTGGAGATGTGTGATTTAAGTTCTCTCCTGACATCTCTCATTGCCGTGAATATAATTCTCTTTTTTTTCCCATTCTTTCAAGGGTAACACCTCCTTTCTGTCGCTATAATTTTCTTTCCTTCAAAATCTCTTTTATGTATTCTCCCTTTAATACTTTCATGAAATTCATTAACCATTGATTTTGAAATCATATTACATTCCAATTCTTCATTACCCTCTCTGATTCTAATTTTCTTCAATTTATCCATCATACTCTTGATTTTTACCGTTTTAGTGACAATATCCAATCTCTTATCTGCAATCAATCCCTGTTTCTAGCGCCATTATGTAGTTGCAGGAAATCCTACACTACACCCCTCACTAGAATATACACAATTAAATCATTTTAAGATGGATGATTATGATTCCTATTGATGAAATACTTGAATCTTTACAATATGAATTAGAAATGAGTATAGAATTACAATCGCTCTAAGACTTTCTCTCTCCTAATGACTTGCTTAACAATTCAAAAGGAACCTCCCCTACAACAGATTTACCCAACCATTTATATAGGGTAGTACACAGTGGATGACAGCTAAGCTGTCCTTTATTTTCGGGAATGTCTTGCGAAATATCGCAAGTATACATGTATCAATTCTCGCGACACTTGAGTCTTCACATCTTTCTCATGTTTTGGCTGTCGTCATTTATTTTACTTCCCTGCGACTCCCTCGCAATGTCGTCATTTATTAATCTCGCGAAGTATTGATGTCGCGATATTCTGATCCTACACAAGATAAAATGGAAAAGAGCTAAAGAAATTACAATCACCACAAACTTTCTCTCTCCTAATGACTTGTCTAACACTCGGAAAAAGATCTCTCTCCAACAGTCATGTTCGACTCTTTATATAGGGTATTACACAATGGATGACATGATAAATGTCAGTCCCTTTATTTTCGGGAATGGCTTGCGAATTATCGCAAGCGTTCAAATGTATGATCTCGCAAGTTTCGTAAATCTTTCTAAGTCTTCATATCTTTCTCGTGTTTTGGCTGTCGTCATTCATTGCGTTATTTATATTACTCATTTGCGACACTTTCGCAATATCGTCGTTTATTAATCTCGCGAGGTATTGTTGTTGAGATATTCTGATCCTACATTTCTTTTTGCTGCGCGAGATTGACAACAACAACAAACCACAAAAGCTAAGTACCACTTTCCTTAAACATTTTACTTACAAAAAATAAAAGATTTTTGATTTGATTTACAAAACGCGATACAATCGCAGAATTACAAAGATTTCAGAATTACAAAGATTTCACGATTACAATGATTCGAGAAAAATCTCGCACATATCAATTTATATATTTCCCTTAAATATTTGCTTTGTCTCAAATGAGAATGATATCTAACATGGAGAGTAGTAGCGGGAAAACCTTTATGGCGTACACCCTAGTTCGCGAATTAAATTTCGCAAGAGGCAATGTACCTAAAGTGCGTCATATAAGGGGGTACCTATTAGGATCATCTCCATGAAAGATGTTTATCGGATGAAACGAAAGAAGTTATACAAAGGAAATCAAAACAAAGAAAAACGATTTGAACTTGCAATTAAATGAATATTTTTGATAAAAGAAATGTTGAATACTAATCTAAATTCTTATTTGCATTACAGCATTGCATGAGGCAGAGAACGTGGAGTAATAATTTCGCAATACTTCTTATTCGCAATCAAGGACGGATACTTATCAAAGGATACTTCATACTTCTTATATATTTAGAGGATTAAGTACTTCTTATACTTCTTCAAGGATACTTCATACTTCGCATACTTCAATAAACGATACTTCATATATACTTCTCAAAGCTTCGGAACTTCGCAAAAGAATAGAGGCAAGTACGTACTTTTCAAGTCCAGTATTCTTTCGCTCGTTCCTTCATCAACAAAGATTAAAGACTACTACAACAACGGATTTTTCATTAAAGATCGCTCTTCAAGCAATATTCAAGGAAAAAGAGGCAAAATGTAAGAGCAGAATCTCGCAACAACTATGTGCCGGCGAAATTATGACTAATAAGAATTCGCGAAGACTTCGCAGAGTACTTAAAGAATGACGTAGCAGATGACATCAGCATAATTCATGAGGAAAGTATGAGTAACTTGCGAAATTATAGAGTGAACCTGCGAGAAGGTGACAAGAGCTTGCGAGAATATGAGCTGTATGAGAGCTTTCATCCACTATGTAAACACTATATAAAGAGGAGAGCAGGAGAGAGAAAGAGGGATACACATTTTTGGGAGAGGACACATTTTGTTAAGAGAGAGATCTTTTTAGGGAGAGAGACAATTTTGTAGAGAGAGAGAGTTTATTTTCTTTATCATCTTCTTCCTCAAAACTAGATCTAGAAAGCTCCAAATACTCATTAATGGAGATTCTAAATGTAAACTCATGTAATTACAAAAATCACTAGTGAAGAACCATGGATGTAGATCACATTGATCGAACCATGTAAAAAATCTTGTGTCTCCATTTATAATTTTAGCATTTTTATCTTTATTTTGATTATCAAATAAGTTTAGATCTAGAAAATATTATCATAATATCACAAGGGGTGTGTTGTGGGATTTCCTGCAACTACAAAAGTGATAGCTTCTATATTTATATTTTATGCTAATGTTTTCATGAAGCTGTTATTAGAATTGCATATTATTCTTTGGGAGGACTACCAGATTTTCAGATTATTGGTTTACGGACGATAACCAGAGGGTCAGGCTGAGGACGTTAAACTAAGCGCTGAATGGGAGGCAACCCATAGGTTTTGTATTTTCTATCCTTTTTGTTTTTAGTTTTCTTATTTTGCATATCATATTAGGATTTCCCACCTTGACTTTACTTAGGACGAGTCAATTACATTGAGGACAATGTAAAGTTTAAGTGTGGGGGAGTGTTTGGATATTTTGCACATAAAGTTTTTAGCCTTTTTGAGTCAATTTTTTCAATTTTTTTCATTAAACCTCCAACTTGTAGAGATTTTAGAGTCACTAGCATACTACTAGGTATGTTTACATAGAGAATTCTGACCGACATAACTGCACTTGAAAGTGTTAGGAAACTACGTTCGGATTTCTTGCTTGTTAGAGTGTTAAATAATGGATTTAATCATGCCAGTGATGCAAATTAGGAGCAGGGAGAAATGCATTATTAGAGTTGCTGATCAATCATTAGTGGAGACTACCTATTTTCAAATCAACAGAGGCACAAGAACAAATTTTCTTTGTAGCTGACTAAAGAGCTTTCTTTTGAGTGTGTGTCACCGTGCGTTAATTCCGGGTAGAATGGTGAGCTACCCAAACTCCCACCAATAGAAGCACTACTCTTTGATCTCTTGAGTGTTAATTTTGTCAATCATGAGGGTGACGTCTGTAGGCAAAAACCACTTTCTTGTAATTTGATTTGCAGTTAGCACCATTCTCTCTCTCTCGCAAACAACAGGTCCATAGAAACACCATCATCATCAACAAGTGGAGCGACATCAAAATCTACAAGGAGAGTTGAAGACGTTTAAGGTTTACAAGCAATAATTCAAGGAAGAGAAAATTCCATATCCAAGTAAAGCAACATACAATGAGAAGATTTTTATATACATGTTGAAGACTAATAATACAAGGAGCGGAATTCTATATCAAAGTGGAAGACTAAGTACAAGAGCGAAGAAAATCAAAAGATGAGAGTTATTGAAGTTTATGATACGAAGACAATATAAGTTGTGAAGATCAAAGTGGTAAAATACTTCTTTCATGGCCATGTTAGTTTAATTCCATTATTATTTTTGTAGTTGCAATCTCTTTGTTTGAAAAAAAAAATAGAAAGAAAGAAAGAAAGAAAAAATACAAAATACAAAGAAAAGAAAAAAAAATTGAAAAAAAGAAAAAAAGAAAAAAAAAAGAAAATACAAAAAAATTTGCATTTAGGTTGTTATTTGTTCGATAAGGCCATAGGGAAGAAAATATATAAAGAAGTTTCAAGCAACAAGGAAATAGAGGAAAAGAGTTACAATTGTCAAAGTTTTACGAAGTTCAAGAGTTTATCATCAATAGTTGAAGCCGAAGACGAAGACCGAGAAGATGAAGAAGACGAACCGAAGGAAGACGTTTCTATTGGATGCTGTGAGAGTGGTGCTACCATTACTGTTGATCGGATATGAAGGTGGTAAGTACTCCCATCCTTGCTATAGTGGTTGATTTCCTTTCTTAGAGATCATCAGAAAAAGTCTTTTATTTCCCACGATCTTGTGGGGTCTCTAGAAATAATTCGGAAGGTTTCCTTCCCACCATTCAAACGTGTGTAGGATTTCTCTCTTCATTCCTACCTGCACATGTGTGAGACCCATAAAATAGCCGTCTTATTGAGTGCAATTATCATAAAATCCTTTTAAGTGAGGCAGAAGTCGAGGCGAAATGCTTATTGATCGCTCTCAAACACGCGTTCTCTCATTATGGTGTGGTTATTTCCCACTCAACATTTAAGAATGAGAATATGTTCTTTGGTATTTCTAACTTCTTATTACTAGCATGCAGAAACTCTATGTCCTCATAGCTCTTTGGATGTTTGGGACGCTGGAACGCTTTGAAGTTGGAGTAGGTTTTGTGGGTATACCTCTCGTAAGCCCTCACGAGACTATAACTTGTCCACTAGGGACACCTAGGGGTTTAAAGGCCTGTTGCACATGCTAAGTGCAACCGTTTCCTCAACAACAGGGAGTTGTTGTATTTGTTTAGGGTAGTTTGCTCGAGGACAAGCAAAAGCCAAGTGTGGGGAAATTTGATAAGTGTTTAATTTACATGTTTAGAGTGTCAATTCCATACTGATTTTAGTTATATTTCTTGCATATTACCTTGTATTATGATTGTTTTCTAGTTTATGTCTTTTATTAGATGAATCATCCAAAAAAGTGGAAATAGCTACAAAAGTGAAGTCACAAGTGAAGAAGGGCCAAAGACCTAGTGGAACTCGTTCTAATGGAGGATTTATAGTCATCATTTCGTAGAGGACGAAAAGACAAAGCCAGTGGCGAAGGAACGAAGTCATTCTGAGTCCGTATGAAGAAGTTATGAGCAAAACAAAGAACTCGGAAGACTAAAAGGGCAAAATGGTCATTTCAAAGGGAATTGCTATTGGCACCCCACCGTACGTTAAGGGGGAGTAGTTCTGTTAAGGGGTGAATGTTTCAAATGAACTTCTAAAGGCAGTCAAGTCATTTACTGAGGGGAAGCCACAATTCAGACAATACTAAAGACACCCCTATTTCTGTTAGGGGCTACCACCTTCTTCCTCATGTCAGTCGTCTTCCTTCTTTCTCCGGTTCACAACAGTTATCTGGTGAGGGTTTTATGACGCAGTTAATCATGGATGATGGGCAACTTAGAAGTTATATAAAAGACGGATGAAGCTTAACAGAGAATGATGACGTTGGTGATGGCTTGCTGCCATTGATTGATGGGCTACTCGATTTAATGAAAGAAGGATGTTGCTGTGATAATGAGCACTCAAGTTAGAACGAGTTGTTGTTCGAATAGGTTTGAGTTCGAGTCAAAGACGAGAATGGTTGTCGCTGGGGTTTATCATGATGAAGAGGAGTCTGTAATGGACTCGAGTTTGTAGAAGGAGGATAGGCTGAGGCCATTATCGGCAGTAGATGATGTAATGGAGGTGGATGTGGTGATGATGGTACTCGGTAATGGTGGCTGTTTTTTTATCAGAGATGAATGAGGAGTTGCTGCCATTGGCAGTGATTAGAAGGCTGAGAAGAGCTTGAAGATAATGCTACGAATAGATGGGAGTTGAGCTCGAGTAGGTTTGGAACTGGGCAGAGCTTGAAGACGTTAGAAACTGAAGATGATCGTGAAGAACGTATGTCTATGGTGGTTAACGAGATGGAGAATACAGAGCAGTAGCAAAGAAGATTGTTGCTGCCACTAATGGAGTTGGATGTTTTCGGTGATTGCAGCTGATGAAGGGTGTTGCTTGGTTGATGATCGGTGACGGTGATGAGAGGTTGCTGTTGAGAAAATGGCAGCTACCATTTGCTGATAGAGAGTTTGCTACAGAGAGTTGGCTACGGAGAATGAATGACGCAGAGATGATGGAGAAGATAAGGAGCGTTAGTTGATACTCAAGAATGGAGTTAGTGTTAGCGGAGATGGTAGTGATAATCATGATAGTCAGGGACAAATCGGAGCTTCGACTGTTGTTTCTATGAACAAGAGGTGGGACCGAGTAAGGCAAAATAGAGGAGTTATTCTCTCGACCATCTGTGTGTTTGGAAGAGTTTGAGGAGAATAGGGAACTAGTTTCCTTATTCAGATAAGAGTTGTAGAGATATGCCAACAAGATTTCTAAGATCAGAATGGAATGATTCTTACGCGGAATGGAAAAGATTTCCTAGCAGTGAATAGATTTGACGCATATGAGAAGACAATAGTTTGCTGCAACATGGAGCATTAAAGCGAGATGTACCATCGGCTCACTAGAAGACACAATGTATCACATGGGTTCCGCTGATGTCACTATCCAATTACAAGCCGCGTTTTCTGTATTAAGCTACTCCATGTCATACCGGATCAACATCACTTAGTTTCTCACGCAAGGGATTCTTCTTAGCTGACTTCCAATGTTTATCAAGTGCGACTTTTAGGGATCGTACACGACTACTGATTCCTATATAAAGGCCGACTAGCCGAGCAGAGAAAATACAACTTTTTAGAGAGAAAAATACAGAGAAAAAGAGGAGAGGAAAGATTTTATTTAATATCTTAGGGTTTACCCCTTTAGGGGGAAACCAAGTTATTTTCTTCTTCTTATTTCATATATTTTTCATTTATTTCATATATTTTTCATGGGTTTTAGTAAATCCATGTGTAGTTAAATTTAACTGACTAAGGATGATTTTAAAGTCCTGCATAATGGAATTCTAATTCTTTTTACAAGTTTATTTTGAGTTTAATTTTCTTCTCGATTGTCTCTATTAATTTTAGTGTCTAAGATTACTATTGGGTTATTCAATTGTCCATTTGAATTAACCTAATGATAATTCTTCTACTAGTATTGGGGTTGGTGATATGTGTAATAGTCACTCAATTCTATACACAAGTAGTACATCGCAAAAGCTGACATAGGGATTCTGTTAAGCAATTGTGTATAGAGATGACACTAGTAAGCAGACCGAGCTTATGTGTCAGATGCTAGGATCAACCTAATTCACAAAACGTAATGCATTCGATGGGTTACACCTTGAGAGTTTATTCATGGTGTCTCAGATGGATATAATCTGGTAGTCGAGCGCTTCCGTATCCAGTGACAACAGGAATTCCGGGGATGGCAGAGCTTATTGCTATTCTACGGTTGGTGACAATGGAAATTCTACAAGAAATAAACAAGTACTTTTATTAAGTTTCTTTCCAGTGACGGCGAATGATTCCTTAATCATCTTTCTTTTATTTGTTATTCTTTTCATTTTACTTTAAACCAATCCCCTTATCTTTTACTTTATTTTGCTGATCAAATAACCTATCAATTACACAGCTCTCTGTGGGAACGATCTCTTACTACCGCTATATTACCAGTTAATTAGTGGGAAATATCTTGAATAACTTGTTGCACTTACGACCCCATCAAATTCCGATGGAACTAGCATTGACAACAGTCTCGGCGGTGATGTCTCTGTCAGTGGCATTACCGTACAGCCTGCCAATACGATGAACGCATCTCGTGGAACTACGTCCTCTACCACCAACACCAGTGGAGCAGGAGACATTCCCTCGGGCGTAACACCTCCTATCACCAGATCTAGATCAGCCGCAAACCCCAACATTTCTTCAAGTGTAACGCCTACAGTCGTCACCAGAGCAGCTGCTACTTCCCAATCAGGACGAGGGGCTGGAGGAATCAGACGAGGTCAACCCCCTATTACTATTGTTAATTTGATGGAAAGGAAAGAAGTTCTTTCTAAGGCTCAAACGGACATGGCTACAACTCAGAAAGAGGTGCTTACTTTTCTCAAAACATTAACAGAACGATTGCCACAAGAGTCATGACATCCCCTGGAAACCAACAAGGAGTACCTTCAACACGCCTGGCGCAAGTGCTTCAGCAGGACGTGCCTATCTAGATGAAGAAGCCCGTATTGCTCCTAAACGCATGTGGGAAAGGAACCGGCCATCTAATTTCATCACTTGTTAGGATCTGGAACGACTCCTCCAAAATAGAGGCAAGGAAAACCTGGTGGACTTGCACCAGCACCAACCTCCGTATCCTCCTGATGTGCAGAGAGTTCCCCTATCGAGAGGATATTCCTCTCCTCAGTTTTCCCTTTATGATGGTACTGGTAACGCTCGCGAACACATTTCTCATTTTCTGGAATCTTTGGGAGAACACGAATACAATCACGTCCTCCGCCTGAAAGAGTTCTCAAAGTCGCTTACTGGAAGAGCATACACCTGGTACAACAACATCGCACCAAAGAGCATATCAAACTGGTGTGAGATGGTCACCGCTTTTTACAAAAAGTATTTCTTTGTGTCCGAACAAATCACTTTATCGGACTTGGGAAGAATGTTTCAGCGAAACAACGAGCATCCGAACGATTACGTCAAGAGATTCAGAATTCAAGCTTTGGATTGTCACAACCCAAATGTGACCGAACAACAACTGGTGGAGTCGTGCATTAATGGTATGGTTCCCATATATCGTGCTTTACTGGAAAACCTGCGCTTCCAGACATTCTCTGAACTTCATGAAGCTGCTAAACGATCGGCTACGACCGCACCATCAATTTTAGAAAGAGCCAGACCGACCAGGGGTGAGGATGCGTGCGAAACTCGAGGAAACAGGCGTCTTATCAACAAGCAATACAACACCGGTCCTTTTGTAAGCGTGGTAGGTGAAGGAGGAAAAAGGAAAGCTCTAGCCACGGAGCAACAACCCAAACGCGCAGCGCCAGCGCAGACGACTCCATCCCGAAAAAACACGGCTAAGACTCCTGAAGCTGGAGATGCTGCTCCAGACTTCCCATTTCCAATAGAAGAGGTTATTGAACTCCTGGAAGCATGGATTCAAGATGACGCAATCAAGCTACCTCTTCTTAGACGTCCGCCAACTGAAGAAGAGATGGCGAATCCCAAATACTGTCGTTATCACAGGTTCATCAATCACCCAACTAGTGATTGCAACAAGTTGAAGCGCATTTTCAAAGAGAAGGTGGATGCGGGAGAACTTCAACTAGGAAATGAAGGAGTCAACAGAGACCCTCTTCCTGCCAGGAGCTGCATGATTTCTAGGGACTCTGTTCACAAGACTGTACAGTCTATGATGGAACATTTATGTGAAATTCTTTATTTCTCTAATGTACGACGTCAAGACATGTTTGGAGCTCTTAACCGTGTCGTATCAGGCAAGCGTCTGTTTCCAGTGAAGGAAGTTGCTCCTGAACCCCAATCCTTCCTAGGAAATGCGAGATGTAACTGGGGACTCCTAACCATCGCTCGCTTAAAGGATGTCGAGTCGACAACGCGCTGATTGATGTAGCGTCTGACTTCAACATTGTCACTGTCAAGGCCCTGAAAGCTGCAAAGATTTCGAAGCAGGAAGCTATTCATTGCCCAACCTTAATTAAAATTTCTGAAGGATAGTCTAAAGACGCTTATGGGTACATCGACCTTGAAATCAAGATAGGAGACACTCTAACATGCGGTAAGTTTCATATTGTGAAAGATTACCCAAACTATGATATGATTCTGGGGCGCTCGTGGGTGCATAACAACAAAGCAAAGTTAGGGGTGTGTCCTTTGCCAGTGTCTATACCTGAAAGGATTACCAATAAGCCGTCAAACCCCGAAGATTATCTGTTGCCATATCGAAAAATTGCCGATGTGATGCAATTACCTGGAGAGAGCCCATCAGCATACGTTAGAAGATTCCGAACCCAAGTAAGTCTTATCGAATAACCCTTTTTGCAACCAGTCACTCCTCCTTCTGCTAAGTCTCGGGGACTTGTTCCAATCAACAACCTAGCCGCCACTAGGAGATTTGAATGGGATGTTGGTCCTTTCAAACGCTTTGTTAAAAGTTTAGAAGCTGTCTCGTTAAAGAAGGCAAGTCCAAGGATCAAGTAGTTGTGCAATGCCCAAACCCATTTCAAATTGGCGATTTGGTAATGAAGGCGACCGCGTTTCAAGTTGGGGATGTGACAGTGAAGGTGACTGCTCAGTTTGATTCACCTACAGAAAGGGAAGATAAGCCATACCTGGTGGCAGACATTATCTTAGGCGGGTACTGCAAGCTCATCAATGCCGACAAACTAGAGGGCGTGACAATCCACTCACGATAACTCAAACATTTCAATACCTAAAACGTTGTGCTACCTTTTCCTCCAGCGATCTCTTTAATATTTCTTCCAGCAATTTCCTCTTTCATGCAATATTTGTGATTCATCCAAAATGATTGCACTGCTTGCATTCATAATTAGGTTTTCAATTTGTCAGTTAATCAAAGTATTATTCCCTTTTAGAAATCTCTTTACTCCTGAATCATGACACAAAGTCTTGAACAAACCTAAAACCCTCACCAGTACCCATCAGTTCAAACCAGAAAGAAGCATCTCATACTTTCGAGAAACATTAAAGGAGTACACGCAGAAAGAAAAGAGGCAAAGGAATCGTGATTATTAGCGTGAGCACCTCGTACTTTGAAGAGCATTTCACTCCAACAATAAAGCAGCCTCTCAATCGCTACCCGGTTAGACGGATTGCAACACTTTACTAATTGGAGGGAAGACAGGTTCATGATCAATCTCTGATTTCCATTATTGCATCCCCTTCATTGTTTTTAGGGTTACATGCAATCATCATGAAGGGTCACATAAGGACGCATCATCACTTATGAATAATCGCATTCTTTTCGACTGTACGACTTGATGGAATGGAGAGATTCTATTGCAACCCTACTGGAAATGCTACAACTAGGGTTCCCAAGATATCGTAAAAAAAAAAAAAAAATCAAAATCAATCATCCAATGAAAACCATCAATCACAAAACTACTGAGTATAAAAAGAGATGTATACAAACTATGGAAGGTGCTCAACAATGAATAAAAGCAACAAAGGGAAGTCTAGTCATTGGATGGATCAACAGTATCTTCACCGGAGCTGTTATTGGAAGCCGCTTAAACGCCTTCATCACAAGCCACTACTGCATCCTCTCTCGAAGCCACATCGACTTCCCCTTTTGATGTCGCTTCGACACCTTCCTCAACAGCTGCTTCAATATTCCCTCTAGGAGACGCGTCGACATCATCCTTGGAAGCTGCCTCAATATCTTCTCCAGATGCCGCTACCATGATCTCCCCAACAACTACTTCAGTGTTCCCTCCGGCGATTGCTTCAATACCCTTCACGGAATCTACTTCGACCTCTCCCTCAGGAACTGCCCCAACAACCTTCTGAGAATACTCTGGTTCGTCCATGTCAGAATCGAGGATGATGATTCCGTTACAGACAGGGTAATCATACTTGTTTTCACTGGAAATCCGCTCATGCTCGATCCTTCGCTGCTTTAGCCGAGCTGCAAACCTTTCAGCTCTCGCGCTGGGCGGCTGAGACGCTTCGTCGCGCCTTCATTCTTCTTCCATGCCGACCGAAGCCAAGAAAGCCTGAACACGCTCCCGAACGAGACGTAGGTGAAAAAGAGACATACCCTGTATGCACGGCCAACTTCACGAAACGGAGGATCTATTTTGGCCATCACCTACTCGAACGCACTAGCCTTGGGTTTGTCGACTTCAAAGCTCTTCTCTGGAGAAGTAAAAGAGTAATCGTCACCAGCAGTTCCCATCATACACTGCAAAAAGGGACGTTATGATCATACTGACAGCTGGTATACGTATAAAAAAATCGTTATCATCAATCAAAAATCAAACCACATAATGAGCATGGAGTGATGATATTTTTCAATGATGTTGTAGTAAAAAGGTTGTCGTTCACTCGGACTTTGTTGAAATTGATTTTAGGCTTAAATAATGGAAAATACTAAAAATAAGAAAATATATATACAAAAGTTGACAAGATGAAGAGATGATCGGGACTCAGAATTCCACCAGACTTCAATTTCATGCAATTCAAATACCAATTCTAAACAATAATAGCTCATAATATAAAGTTTCATTGACTCTAATTCATTGCCTAAAGTAGATTTCGAAAGTAATGGTTGTAAATCTAAAGTATGGGATATCAAAACAATTAAGCAAGCATAACCCATCAATTGAAATGACAACTATTCAATGATAATCATAATTCAATTAAATAATTGTGCAATTAGTCATAAAAAGAATTAATATAATTACCGCATTCGTGAAGTTTTGCTTCCTCCGTCGACCCAATGATAGGATTTAGCTCATTAGGTTGGAAAAACACTCAAAAGTTGATTTCATTCCTCAAGAAGGTATTTGGAAGAGGAAAGGGTATAAAGCGTGTGTTTGTAATGTATATAATCATTATGAACCCACATTATTCTGAGAGAAACACTAACAGATCATTGTAAACTCTAAATAATTGTTACAGAAATTGTTACAAAGTTATTGGATTTGAATGTATAGGCAACGGTTTCCGCGACTGTCTAAATATGATGTTTTGTGTTCTTCCTCTTCTTCTTCGCCTGAAAGTGCAGAACTGGTCTGCAACTTCTTATACGAACCAGAACTTCACCCCTAACTCTCCATGACCCTTCTATGACTCCCAAAGATACTTTTCATACCCAGTAGCACCATCGAATCTCGTCATTAAGTTCAGAATAATCCTCTTTTACTCCCCTGCCTATTACCGATATTTCTTTCCCTGTTTAACTCTTCTACGCATCTTTTGCATTATCTCACTCACACGTCCCCTGTTTTCTTCTCACGGATATACCAAAAATCCCGATATTCTTTCCCTGCATGCTATGAAGACTTCCTTATTTGAATTCTTCACGCTTGTGCAACTGGTTTGCATGCTCCAATATTCATCCAAACATGCCGCAACACACAAAATCTCATGATATATTTCAACCAACCCGCGACAGTATGACGAAAGTCCGGGTATACCTCCACCTCTGTTTTTCTATTCCACGTACCTTCCTCTTCCTTTTCTTTCGAAAACAAATGACTTACCATCCCTGTTTAGTCGTAACAGGATGGTATCAATCCAAAACAGGAAACAAATCCAACCAAATCATGCTGAAATTCAATGTAGAAAAATCTGTGAATATCATACTCCCCTGTCTTGCTCCGAATGGATTATCCAGCCAATTTAAACTTATTCCAAAGCCCATACCATCCCTGTCTTGCTGAATTGAGCCGACCCAACAAAAATTAGCTGTTGAACTCAGGAAATCAAATCCAAAACGTGAACCCTAATTCTGCCAGCAACCTGTGAGATTTCCCGCCAAAAGTCCATTTTGAAATGAAGAAGATGACCTCCCCCTAACAGAGATGGGGGTGCAAATAGTGATTGAGGTGCCCCTTAATAATTGAGGTGCCCCTTAACCAAAGTGAGAATCCGCATAGCAAATGTCCTCCGGGTGCTTTAGACAACTTTTCGAGCTGATTTTTCCAAAAATGTTTATTCCCCAAAAATACCTACAAATACATAAAAACACAATATTAGTACAAAAATCGAGTTCTAACAATACAAACATCGAGGACAATTCAGACACAAAAAATATGTCTATCAAATACCCCCAAACTTATTATTTGCTAGTCCTCGAGCAAATCTAAAACAGAAAATAAAATCCTAACTCACTGTCGCATGCATCGCGATTGCACTTAGCATGTGCAACAAGCCTTTAAGCCCCTAGGTGGCCCTAGTGGCCGAGTTATACCAGAGGTGTACCCACAAAACCTTTACTCCATACCCTAGCTATCTACGCAGAACCTTGGAAGGCACTAAAGAATCTCCTTGGTTGGCATACTCTCATAGATTACATGAGGAAGTACCCTGATGCGAAATTCCAATTGCTGTACACGAGTTTCCACTCAAGCATATTAAAATTCATATAAGTGACAGAGCTCTACTCAGATAGTTTCTATACATCATAACCGGAGTCAACCAATCACATGGAAAGATTAAGAAGATGGATGTAGAGAAATACGTAAATGGTTTTGATGTTGATTAAGGTGAACCTATCCTAATGGATTGAGACACCGGTCTTACTAATATCAACACAGCTGGCATATACAAGGGAACCAACGGGTGATAATCCTAACTCTAGGTCAACACAACTGGCATATACAAGGGTACCAGCGGTCGACTTTATTGAATTTATTCCGGTTGGTCTGATGGTCAGGTCTTTTTTTTTTTTTTTTTGGTATCTCAATCACTCTATTTCACCCAATCACTTATAAGAAAAGAAAAATAAAAACAGAAGGTGAAAAGGATTCAACGAGATATGGGGAAACTATCATGTTTTTTTTTTAATTCTAACACCTGAGCTCTGTGCTTTTATGAATAGACTCTTTAGATGTTTCCATCTAATCAGATTGGTTCCTCAAATCCTACAACCAAGATGTTCCCATCCACTTAGATTGGTTAGTGCCAATCTTAATAAACATAAATTTCTAGACTCTGAAGTTGATACTGCAACTAAAAAGTTTCTCCCATACCCCCAAACTTAAATCTAACATTGTCCTCAATGTTCTAAAGATAAAATTAAAAGCATGAACAAGGAGAAACTGTTACCACTTGAAGCAAAAGAGTTAAGGAAAGATATTACCGTGTTGCATGAGCATGGGTTACCTCCCAAGAAGTGCTAAGTTTAATGTCTTCAGCCAGATATCGGAAAGAATTAGTCACCTCATAGAATCATAAAGTAATAGCCGGAATAACTGCGGATCACCAAAACCAAATAAGGCTATCACAAGTAAAGGGAATCTGCAACATGCCAAGAAAATTAACAAATAAAGCACACCCTTGTCTAGTTTCCTGTTTAAGACAACTACATCTAGCTGTGGTTCAGGTTCAGGTTCTATAACTGGGTCTAGATAAAATATTTTCATGGACTGCATTTCCTCATAGCTAAGATCCGATTCAGGTATTAGAGTCTGGAAAAACTTAAGTAAAGACTTAGAAGCTCATAATAATAACCTAAATAGCTGCTGATGTAATTTTATATAGTGGTAAATAGAGTTGTCGTTCACTCGAACTTGATGAGATTGATTTTTAGATTTAAATTATAAAACTAGCAAATATATACAAAATAATAACAATGTTTCGAGAGGTTCTAGGACTAGGATTCCACCAAATATTCAAATTCATGCAATTCACATATTTATTCTAAACCATTATAGCTCATTCAATAAGAATTTTGACTCTATTTCTTTGCCTAATGTAGATTCTTAAAAGATTAATTGTAAATCTTAAGCATGGCATATCAAAAGAATTAATCCTAAGCATACTCCATCAAATGAAATGACAATTAATTAAGAAAAATCTTTTTCTAATTTTATTTCAATGCAAATAGTCATATAAAGAATTAAATGAATTTACCACATGATGAATTTTGGTTTCCTCCGTCGTCCCAGAGAAAGGTTCAGCTCCACATAGTGAAAAACACGCTCAAAATATATTTTTATAGCTCAAATGGTGTTTACAAAGAAGAAAAGGGAGGAAAATAATATAATCCACAAGTTTGCAACGCTTAATGGTCGTTACAACTCACTGTTACAACTGTTGCGAAGAACTATTATTATATGGTGTCACAAAAGAATTATCGTTTATGGTATGAATATGAGACTATCAAGAACGACAGTTCTTATCGGTTTATTGTTCTTCAGCTTCTCCTTCTCTGCAGCAGCAGAGAAATCTGCTCTGCAGCTTCTTGTTCTTCTCTGTAGCCTCTCCCAACTCTCGATAACCCTCTATTACTCTCAACGAACCTTTTTATACGTAACAGCGTCATAATATCTCAGCCATAACTCGAGATAATTCTCTTTTTTTTTCCTGTAATATTTCGGGAATAATTCCCTAATTTAACTCTGTCACGCTGTTTTCTTCACATTGACACACTCCATAACGTTACCAACACTCCTCAACCCTCCTACAAGCACATGCCAACCATAAAGAAACATGGGAAGGAGTGAACTATTCCCGTGAAACTCTTATGCTCTGTTTCGAAAAGAAAAGAATATATTCCCTTATTTATCGTTGATACGCTCATTACCTTCCCTGATTGGGTCAAACAGGTTTATCCCAGTCCAAACTACGGAGAATATCCGAGTATAACTCTCCCATATATCTCCAAACATCCCTGTGATATCCTACTCCCTGTTTTATCGTGCACAATGATTTTCTTCCATGTTTTCTTCAACTGGAGTTATCCAACCAAACTTAGTCGAACCAAAGACCCATATGAACCGTGTTAAGACCAAAGAAGCCTGCCCAATGAATTTCAGCGATTTAATCTCTCTAAAACTCCTCCAAACTCAAAGCCCAAGTTCTGTCAGTTCAAAAACACGTTTCCCGACACTTTTCCGAGTTCAAACGAAGAGGATGAAGGTGCCCCTTAACCAGCGATGGGGTGCGGTTAGCAGGTGGGTACCCCTTAGTAATTTGGATACCCCTTATCCAAAATTGGGAGTCCGAATAACACGTGTCCTCCGGGTGCCAAAATCAACTTTTCGAGCCAAATTTTCCAAAAATGCCTACAAACACATAAAACACCAAAATTAGTACAAAATCGAGTGCCAACAATATGTAGTATTGAGATCAAATTAGACACAAAAATGTGTCTATCAAAGTCAATCAGTTTTGACTCACACGATTGACTACGATGAAAGTTGTGGTCAATCTTAAGCAAATGTGTTGACCCTCACCTCCTAAAGTAATTAGGTTTAGTCTCAGAACTTAATAACAAACACATTTGAAACTCATACATTCCCACATTTGGAAGAAAAATTTTTGGTGGGAAAACAAAATCAATCTCGGTATCATAGCCTGGGTCAACCACATCAACCAGGGGATGGGTTTCTAACAACTGAAATTCCTTATGGACAACATGAGGTTCGGGAAAACGTGTATGAAGATAATCTTGTAAAATGGTTGAGGCATATATGTTAAGTCCCAAGTGAGGGACCTTTCTAAGAGTTAAAGCACATGGATAATAATCACCCCCAAACTTATAGTTTTCAGTGTCTCTAGAAAGACTAGTCACAACTTCCCTAATTTCTAGGTCATTAGAATCCTGGAAATGGTCAATTGATTCTTCTAAGTCAGGTTCATCCTCACTCATCTCTACGAGTTCATTTTGTTTTTCTAAGTCTAATGTTTCTAAATCGCTAGACTCTAAAACAATATTCTCAGAATAAACTCGTTCCTCAAAACTATAATCGGATTCGTAAAAAGGATATACTACATCGTCTAAAACGAGGATATTTCTAGTCAAATCCTCATCATTTTGAATAGGTGAATAATTATTAAAATTATTTGGATTTAAACCAGAAATATTACTATCATTATAAAGCTCAATTGGAGTAACAAATTCCTGATCACTACGCCTAAAAACTTCAGATTCTTCACCAACACTATCATCATCATCATAGTAATATGAAGATGGTCGAACCTTATCTAAAGTATTGCTTTCAATTCTAACCTCGTCATCTTGATTATGTAAATAGAAATTTTCCTCATTTTCAAGGGTGATTTTTGAAGCAATGTATTGGCCATTCAAAGTAATTAGAGCAATTCTTTCTTCCGTTGTAGTTGCAGGAAATCCTACACTACACCCCTCACTAGAATATACACAATTAAGTCATTTTAAGATGAATTATTATGATTTCTATTGATTGAATACTTGAATCTTTACAATATGAAATAGAAATGAGTTAAAAGAATTACAATCACTCTAAAACTTTCTCTCTCCTCAAGACTTTCTTAACAATTCAAAAAAGAACCCTCCTCTACAGATTTACTCAACCCTTTATATATAGGGTAGTACACAAAGGATGACAAACTAAGCTGTCCTTTATTTTCGGGAATGTCTTGCGAAATGTCGCAAGTATACATGTATCAACTCTCGCGACACTCCTAAATTTCGCTGAGTCTTCATATCTTCCTCGTATTCTGGCTGTCGTCATTCATTGCGTCATTTATTTTACTTCCCTGCGACTCCCTCACAATGTCGTCATTTATTAATCTCGCGAAGTATTGATGTCGCGATATTCTAATCCTACATCTTTCCTCTTCTCATGTCTTCTCTGCGAAGGAGAGAATGTCATGAGAACCAATATTTTGAAATGCCACAATTGTTCATCTTTATCTGTTTCACTCCCGTAGTTTTACACGGAATTTATTACGGATGTTTCTTCTTCCACTCTTTTCTTGACACGTCTCTTTCAACCGTTTATTCTTGACCATTCACGTCCCATCTCGCATTAAATGCATTTGTTTTCTCGAGGATTCTTCTCTCTATATATAGTTTTCTCACCCTTCTCTTTTTCTCTTTTATTTTCTCTCTGCAACTTTTCTTGAACTTTCTTCCTCTGCAACCTGCGTTTCGCTCTCAAATCTTCCCTTCTTTCTCTCTTTTGATCTTCAATTCTCTAATCATTCCCATACTCTAAGAATGGCTTCACTTGGTCGTACATATAAACCCCTTTTTAATGAAGCTCAAAAGAATTTACAAGATAAGGGCTTCATCCTATCAACCATTCCTGATCAAGAATCTTCATCTATACTTTCTGCAAAGTTGTTTTCTGATCATCAGTGTGATGATCAGAAAATCATAATCTCACTAGGTCAAATCCTCGCAGGTCTTCCCATTCCTCTCTACAATCCCGAGATGCCTTTATTCTATGAAATTCTTGCTCATGAGAAATTCTCGCGAGCTATTTATCAACTAAGCGGTGATTACATCCGTCTAATGCTTGAATTCGCCAACCGTGGCACTGGTAAGGGATCTTTATATCCTGATGATGTCAAAGATCCAAGATAAGCAAATTTAGAAATAGTCACGGAGAAGTATACTGTAGAAAACGTTTTTGCAAATTATGAAGTAATAAATATGAGAAATGATAAATCTCGCTGGGGTGCTCTATTGAAGAGAAAAGATAATATTTCCTGTGATAAGTTGCTTATGCAAGATATTGACTGGCACTCGGGCAAAAATAATGTTCCTCGGTACTCCAAAGATGACAAATGGTGGGTTGTTCCTCTATTTTTGAGCGGACCTTATATTGCAGGCTCTCATACACTCCCTGCGAATCTCGCAAACTATCATCCTTGGGAATTTAAGTGGCCCGAGAAGGAAAAAGAGGTATATTTCCTATTTCAGGTTTGCTTTACGATATTTCCTTCCTCTTATATTTATTAGACTTGTAAAATTTTCAGATTGCCAAATTGAAAAAGAGTTATAAAAGACGTCCAAAGGCGAGTACTCTGGCGATACTCCGATCAATCACGGATGAAGTAAGAAATACTTTCTTTTGTTATTTTTAACAATATTGTTGCCTCTGTTTCTTATCTTCATTCGTGTGCGAAGGTTGTTGAAGAAATTAACATTCCCGAAGCTGCGAAGGTTAAGGGCAAGAATAAAATCACTCTTCGCAAGGATAAATCTTCCGCTCCATCTTCTAAAAACGGAAAATCCATCCCTCTTCTCGTTCTAGTTCCCAAACCAAATGAGAGTTCTGACGAAGATGAAAATGAGGTTGATAGTTCTTCTGTAAAGGAGAATCATTCGATCGAGTCTGCTATGGCGCAATTGTCTAGTGTCTTCTCCGATTCTATGTAAGGATTGGGAGATGATCATTTATCTGCTACTTGCGAAGCTCTCGCTAATATTTGCGATGCTCCCCTGCTAATGGATAATGATTCTTTTCGCGGGTTTTCCCGAACAATGACTCCCAGCTTCTTAAATGCACTCAGTGCTTTGGTATGTTCATATCTCTTTATTTCTCTGTAATTTCAATTATAAACCTTATCTTAATAATTTCTTTACCTTTCTTTATAGTCTGGGAGAGCTTCCTCTGTTGTTGCCTCAGACCTCGAGAAAATACGCAACAATCTTGAAAAGAAAAATCTTCAACTTAAAGAGAAGATCAAAGAACTAGAAATTGAAGTTGCGTCATCTCGCAAGAAGGATGAAAAAATTCAACAGTTGGAAGTTGAGTCTTCTTCCCAAAAGGACAAAATATCTACTCTTCAAAGTGCTAATCAGCAACTTTACGGTATAACATCCTCTTGTTTTCTTCATTTCTACTTTGCCATTTATTTTTCTTTGCCTGACTCATCATTTTCGCAGACATTTATAATCTTTCTGATGAAGCCATCCTTCTCCATTCATTCCCTGAACCTATGGATGATGATGCTATTCTCGCTCACCTTAATGAATCTTTAAGTAGTTCTTCAAACAAGATTAATTCCCTCTCATTAAATGAACTTCGAACCAAATCTCGTCTTTTAGAAATTGAACATAGATCTAGTTTAGGTCTAGCCAACCGATTTAAATGTTTTTATCTTAGCTCTCAGGAGAATAATAATATTCTAAGGAAGAAAATTAGCAGCCTTATAGATGATAAGGATCACATTGCTAATCAAGGGGCTCAAGCATTAGCGAAATTCCAAAAAACTATTCTTGAAGTCCAAATTGAACGAGATGAATCCCTTCGCCAGAATGCCATACTTAATGAGCGAGAAAATCAAATTCGTTCACTTCTTGTCATAAATAATGATGATGAATTCGCTTGGGCTGCGAAGGTTCTAGATAACGCCAGAAATAACTTAGGTGTTAGCGTCAGTCTTCATGCTGAGCTTACTGCCTTGGTTAAAGACATGATTTCTGACAGAGAAGGTTGTTTACTGTTCTTCATTATTTTTCCGCTTCTTTTCTATAAAATTGTTATTAAGCTGCTAACTCATTGTCATTTGTTCGCAGAATCTGAGAAGAGGTTTCAAACTAGGATCAAGGAACTTGAATCTGAGAAAGCACAACTTGCAAAAGACTTCTCTCTTCGCAATGACAAGTATTCTAAGATGAAGAAGCAACTACAAACTACTGTGGCGAATTTCAATAATGATGCTGTTCGTTTTCGCAACCAAACTATTGAACAGATTTGCAATAATCACAACATTCCTCTTTCTTCATATCCTTGTCTTCTCGATGAAATTCCTGAAAATATGCCTTGTTCAGATGTCTCTGATAGTGATGTAAGCGAAGAAGAAGAATCTGATGAAGAAGAATAAGTTGCTAGATTGTTCCATTTTCCTTTCTCTTCTTGTGATACTTGTACATTTATACTTCTAACCTTCCATTTTATAATCTCTTACTGTAAATCTATCATGTGAAAATAAATAACAAATTTTTATTCCAATCATTCCCATACTTGCCTCTGTTATTTATTTTCACATGAGATAAATCAAGTCGATAATCTTTAAGTAATGATACTTCTTCATTTCGCAACTTGTAGGATCATAATATCGCAACGCATAGGGCTCGCGGGATCAATAAACGACGGTACCGCGAGGGAGTCGCAGGAAACTAAAATAAACGACGCGATGGGAAATAACGACACGCAAAACAACTGAAAGACATGGAACCTAGCGAGGGATAAGAAGTGTCGCGAGATTGAATAGTTGTACACTGGCGACACTTCGCAAGACATTCCCGAAAATAAAGGATAGCTTAGCTGTCATCCACTATGTATTACCCTATATAAAGGGTCGAGTGAGTCTGTAAAGGGAGAGATCTGGGGAGAATGGTTAGGCAAGTCATTAGGAGAGAGAAAGTTTAAGAGTCTTTTAATTTCTAAGTATAATTCTATTTTCCGGTGTAAACACTTCATGAATTCAATCAATAAATGTTCTTGATCTTTCATCTTCTAATGGATTAATTAGGCAAAATCTAGTAAGGGGTGTAGTGTGGGAAATCCTGCTACTACACAACTGCTGTTGCTGATTCTTCACAAATAAATGAAGAAATTTAATCGTATTCGCAAGTTTGCTTACTCGATTTCTTTTTTATTTTATCATCATTTATGTTGAAATTCATCCTTGCGACAAAATCGCAGGACGTCGTTACATTTTCATGTAATGACCCATTGATCTTGTCTTATCATTGTTTTTGTGTGGTCTTATTTTTCCTTCCTAGTTAAAGGTCTTATTTTTCCACCCCTCATTTTGCATCAATATGACAGGCCTAACAATTCTTGCGAACATAAAGTCCCATGACATTGACGTCTTGCGACAAAATCGCAGGACGTCCTTACACTTTCATGTAATGACCCATTAATCTTGTCTTATCATTTCTTTAGTATTTTGCCTCTGCAGGATATTTCATTTGCGACAATATGACAGGCCTAAATGTTCTTGCGAATATAAAGCCCCATGACATTGCCGTCTTGTGACACTTATCATCTCCCTAATGGAGGGTGCCGCCCTTATCATCTCCCTGGTTGCCCCTTCAAGGAGGCGTACATCGGCCATACAAGACTAGCTCCTCCCATCCGGTCTTAACAACAACCAGTTGTTTTCGCAGCCTCTTATCCCTTATACCTATAGGGTTTATGGTTACGAGACTGCACCCTAAGTGGAGTTTTCTTCGGGCCGAGTGCAAGCATGTGCCAAGACTTGCCAAGAATGGCCGAGACACTTCAAATGTCCAGGCACTCTTGGCTCAACCGTGTACCTCAGCGCCTTGAGCATATACTGACTCCTTGGAAGAGACCCTCGGGCGTCCAACCAGGGTATAACCTTATATATATAGTTGGAAATCCAAGGTATCTCTCCCGGATAGGCTTTCATGGGCCCCAAATTTTCCATGACTCAGGTTCCAGGGGCGGTGTAACCTTTTCCCTGAGCCATGTCAAGAGATACCCCCTTATATGACGCACTTTAGGTCTTACATTTGCCTCTTGCGAAATATCATTCGCGAACTAGGGTGTACGCCATAAAGGTTCGTCCCCATTCACTCACTCTTTCATTTTTGTTAATTCATTCAATCATTCATTTTTGGTTTTCTCTTGTTATTTTGTTTGCGAAGCTATCGCACAATCTTGCATTGTTTATTCATTTTTGGTTTTCAATTCTTCAATCAAATTTTCATACATTCTTGATGGCGAGATTCTCGCGTATTTCTTCTTCAATTCTCGTTTCTTCCTCTTACTCTTGATATGCCTTTATCATTGATTTTGATAATAATGATTATTCATTTCTTACACTTTTTGCTCTGTTTGCTCTCTCGCCTCTGCACCATTCAAACCTCTTAATGATTCCTTTCCATCATGATTTTCCACTGTTTTCATGCACTTGCTTCGCGATGTATCTTCACCTCTTGTATCTATGGTATCCACCATCAACCTTTCTCTTCTTTGTTCATCTTTTATATTTTGCTTCCAGCCCTTTATTTTTTGTGCTCTTTCCTCGCAACTCTCCACATCAATCTCATAGCATTTTTGTCCTTCCATCCAGTATCCCTTTATAACTCCAACACCGCTAGGATGAGGAAACTTTATACACTGATGATAAGTCGACGCTACACCCAGAATTTCGTGCAACCAAGGCCTTCCGATCAATGCATTATAAGGGGATTCCACATCGACTACACGAACAAAATTTCAGTTGATAATCCTTGCAAGGGTATTCTCATATGAACTTCTCCTTTAGGCTTATTCGTTTGTGCCATTGAAACCGTATATTTTATATGTCGAAGGTATCAACTCTTCATCCTTCCCACCCATAGTCTTGCAAGTATGGTAAAAAGAATGTTTACCGAGCTCCTGTATCAATTAAGATTCTATTGATCGCCCAGAATTTTCTCGCTTCATCATCTTCGCCATCTACAGGTTTTGGATTAATTTCCAATTTTACGACCAATGGGCTATCATGCGTCTCTCTGCCTTCAGGAATCTCTTCTACAGTGAAAGAAATAATCTGCATTTGCCATTCTTTTAACTGCGATATCTTCGCGATGTTCATCACTTCTCTATTATCGGCATCCCTCGCAAAAACCCTACTGAGAATATTATCATGAAAATCTTCAATTGCTCGGTATGAATGTACAATGGAGTTGCAAAAATATTTTTTGGCTTTCGTTCCAACTTCTATTACGAATGTTTCTCTCCCCTTTGCTGAGTTTGTCCTATGCATTTCTAGGTGGTGGTAACGGTTGAACCTTCTCTTCACTTTTTAGAAAATGATTCAGCTTTCCTTGGTCAATCATTCTCGAGGATGATTCTTTTTATATTTCTGCAGTCATTTGTTAGGTGTCCATGAAAGCGGTGGTAAGAACAGAACTCGTGACTTCTATCACTTGGTGGTGGCTCATTCCCCATGTTCCATGGTGCGGTATGTTTTCCATCAAGAGTATAGCTTCCCATATTTTTTCCACACTAGTATTTAGTGGTGGCATTTTGATTTCCTCCCATACTACTCTGTGACTTCGCTGCCCTCCATGATAATTCTGCCTTCGACCTCCATAAGTTTCTTGCGGATGATCAAGTCTTTGAATTTTGTTATTGCCACCACGGTTGTAGTAGTTCCTTTCTCTTTCAAATTCTTCCTGATCACGGCTTCCCATAGCTACTATCTTTGGCTGTCCATCATCTATTACCCTTTCTTGTTGCCCTTGCGAAGTGCTCGCTCTTCGTGTTTATCAATTTGGGTAATAAGCTTGCATTCGCAGACATTTGAATTTGTATTCGCAATTGGGTATGATTCCATCTCATTTTGCCTTTCTTCTAGAGCAATATATTCCTCCTGAAGTTCTCGCAACTCAGTCATTGTAATTGTATTCTTGACTCTAAAAATTTGAATATATAACAAATTGGTTGCGAACATAGCGTTTATGAATGATAGAATAAGATATCTTTCATCCACTCGCCCAGCCATTTCGCTACACATTGTCTTCCACCTCACAGTTAAGTGTCTCAAACTTTCACTAACTCTTTGTTTCATCCCAAATACATCTTCAATTCCTGGTCGCGAGTAGTTGTTACTTATATATGCCCATAAGAATATAGCTTGTAAATGGTTGAATGACGTGATTGTGTTTCTTGGTAAACCCTCAAACCATTTAAGTGCTTCTCCTATTAAATGAATCACCAAAGACACTAAAATCGTCCATGAACACTTCTATAGTTGCAGGAAATCCTACACTACACCCCTCACTAGAATATACACAATTAAGTCATTTTAAGATGAATGATTATGATTTCTATTGATTGAATACTTGAATCTTTACAATATGAAATAGAAATGAGTTAAAGAATTACAATCACTCTAAAACTTTCTCTCTCCTCAAGACTTTCTTAACAATTCAAAAAAGAACCCTCCTCTACAGATTTACTCAACCCTTTATATATAGGGTAGTACACAGTGGATGACAGCTAAGCTATCCTTTATTTTCGGGAATGTCTTGCGAAATGTCGCAAGTATACATGTATCAACTCTCGCGACACTCCTAAATTTCGCTGAGTCTTCATATCTTCCTCGTATTCTGGCTGTCATCATTCATTGATTCATTTATTTTACTTCCCTGCGACTCCCTCGCAATGTCGTCATTTATTAATCTCGCGAAGTATTGATGTCGCGATATTCTGATCCTACATCCGTCTCTAACTCTAACCTACGTGTTGACTCAGCAAACTCACGTGTTGACTCTGTTAACTTACATGTTGACTCAGCTAACTTCCTGAGGTTATCTTCTAAAGAAGTTTCACTCACCGTTACAGTTCTTTCGTCCATAACTAAGTCATCTGTGTCCGCTAACTTATGTGTCGACTCAAGTAACTTACGCGTTGACTCAAGTATCTTCCGCGCCTCATCTAGAGAAGAGGAATTATAGGAATTTTGCACGTATGACCAGTGGGCATGTGGATAGTAATTGGCTCACCATGGTATGGGCCATAACCTTCAAAAGATTGGCGTTCCCAACCACTATTCACACTATGGTCAAAGTAATGTCCATTTTGAAAATCAGTCGTATATTCGTTGTATTGGATACCGTAATACCAGTTCGACATTCTCAACACAAAATAAACCCACTGACAGGGGATTCGCGGGTGTTCAGAAAAACTTACCTCCCGTTCTAGACGGGGGATGAACCGTTGAAGTCGACTCGAGCCACCGACTCCGATGTCAGTGTACGAACCCGAGGGGCCGAGACGGTATCGTAACCGTCGTCCTTCCCTGCAACAGTTTTATTTAAGCGAACCCTTCCTTAGGGTTTTAAAAATAATAATGTCCAAAAGTACAAAAATAAAGTCCAATTAAAAAGTCCAAAAATAAAAATAAAAATTACAAAAATAATTACCTAATTACAGTATCTAAAAAAAATAAATAATAATAACACTATATACAAAATTTTCTTCTTCACTCCGTTCGGATCTCTCTTTTCTTTCCTATTTTGGCTTTGCTTTTCTTTTCAGCACTTTCTCTTTTTCTTTCGCTCCACTCCAAATCTGAAAGCAAACAGAAATACCAAAACGCGTAAAAAATAACAAAAATAATAATAAATAAATAAATACCTAAAAACAAATCTATAAACAAGTCCGCGTCGGCGGCGCCAAAAATTGATGATATTTTTCAATGATGTTGTAGTAAAAAGGTTGTCGTTCACTCGGACTTTGTTGAAATTGATTTTAGGCTTAAATAATGGAAAATTCTAAAAATAAGAAAATATATATACAAAAGTTGACAAGATGAAGAGATGATCGGGACTCAGGATTCCACCAGACTTCAATTTCATGCAATTCAAATACCAATTCTAAACAATAATAGCTCATAATATAAAGTTTCCTTGACTCTAATTCATTTCCTAAAGTAGATTTCGAAAGTAATGGTTGTAAATCTAAAGTATGGGATATCAAAACAATTGAGCAAGCATAACCCATCAATTGAAATGACAACTATTCAATGATAACCATAATTCAATTAAATAACTGTGCAATTAGTCATAAAAAGAATTAATATAATTACCGCATTCGTGAAGTTTTGCTTCCTCCGTCGACCCAATGATAGGATTTAGCTCATTAGGTTGGAAACACACTCAAAAGTTGATTTCATTGCTCAAGAAGGTATTTGGAAGAGGAAAGGGTATAAAGCAGTGTGTTTGTAATGATATAATCATTCAGAGAAACACTAATGATCATTGCAAACTCGAAATAATTGTTACAAAAATTGTTACAAAGTTATTGGATTTGAATGTATAGGCAACGGTTTCTGCGACTGTCTAAATATGTTGTTTTGTGTTCTTTCTCTTCTTCTTCGCCTGAAAGTGCAGAACTCGTCTGCAACTTCTTCTACGAACCAGAACTTCACCCCTAACTCTCCATGACCCTTCTCTGACTCCCAAAGATATTTTTTATACCCAGTAGCACCATCGAATCTCGTCATTAAGTTCAGAATAATCCTCTTTTACTCCCCTGCCTATTACCGATATTTCTTTCCCTGTTTAACTCTTCTACGCATCTTCTGCATTCATACTTCACATAAAAACGTTGACCGATCGTAATAGATTGAGTCACACTCGCTCCAAACATAGAAATACTCCGAAGATCTCATGATTATCTCACTCACACGTCCCCTGTTTTCTTCTCACGGATATACCAAAAATCCCGATATTCTTTCCCTGCATGCTATGAAGACTTCCTTATTTGAATTCTTCACGCTTGTGTAACTGGTTGGCACGCTCCAATATTCATCCAAACATGCCACAACACACAAAATATCATGATATATTTCAACCAACCCGCAACAGTATGAGGAAAGTCCAGGTATACATCCACCTCTGTTTTGCTCTTCCACGTACCTTCCTTGTAGTTGCAGGATTTCCCACACTACACCCCTCACTCAAATCTGCTAAATCAACTCATTTGAAGATGAAGAATGATATGTTTATTAATTGTTTTCTTGAAAGATTTACAAAGAAATGTATAACAAAGCTAAAGAAATTACAATCACTCTTCACTTTCTCTCTCCTAATGACTTGTTTCACAATTCAAAAAAGACCTCCTCCTCAACAGACTTACTCGACCCTTTATATAGGGTATTACATAGTGGATGACAGCTATACTGTCCCTTATTTTCGGAAACGTCTCGCGAATGCTCGCAAATGTACAATTGTTTGCCTTCGCGGCACTCTTAAATCTCGCCAAGTCTTCACACTTTCCTCATGTTCTAACTGTCGTCATCTATTACGTCATTTATTTACCTCCATGCGACTCCTTCGCGACGCGGTCGTTTATTAATCTCGCGAAGTATTGTGTCGCGATATTCTGGTCCTACATCTTGCCTCTTCTCATGTCTTCTCTGCGAAGAAGAGAATGTCATGAGAACTTGTATTTTAAAGTGCCGCAACTACTTATCTTTATCTTGCGATTGTTTATTTTCACTCGTTTTGTTTGTGTACGGAATTTATTACATGTGTTTCTTCTTCCACTCTTTTCTTGACACGTCTCTTTCAACCGATTATTCTTAACCATTCACGTCCCTACTCTCATTAAATGCATTTGTTTTCTCGAGAACTCTCTTCTCTATATATAGTTTTCTCCTCTTTCTCTTCTTCTCTTTTTATTTTCCCTCTGCAACTTTTCTTCACCTTTCTCCTTCCGTAATTTGCGCTTCTGCTACTGCTTCCTTTTCAATTCTTCACTTTCCCCTTCATTACTATACTCTGATAATGGCTTCACTTGGTCGTACATACGCTCCTCATTTTACTGATATTCAAAAGAAATTACAGGAAAAGGGTTTCACTTTATCTACCATTCCCCATCAAGAATCCTCATCTATGCTTTCTGCAAAATTATTTTCTGATCATAAATGTGATGATCAGAGAATTATAGTCTCGCTAGGTCAACTCCTCGTAGGGCTCCCCATTCCTTTGTATAATCCTGAAATACCATTATTTTATGAAATTCTCGCGGGCTATTTATCAATTGAACGGCGATTGTATTCGCCTGATGCTTGAATTCGCCTCTCGCGGTGCCGGTAAAGGATCTTTATATCCTGACAATGTTAGAAATCCCCAATTTGCAAATATACCAATAGTTGCCGAGAAGTATCTTGTGGATAATTTCTTTGCAAATTATTCATCATAACTATGAGAAACGATAAATCTCACCGGGGTGTTCGATTAAAGAAAAATGATAACGTTGATGCTTTGACAAATTGCTTATGCAGACATTGACCGGCATTCGGGTAAAAATAATATCCTCGCTACTCCAAAGATGAAAAGTGGTGGGTTGTTCCTCTCCTTCGAGTGGACCTTATATCGCAGCTCACATGCACTCCCGGTAATCTCGCGAATTATCATCCTTGGGAGTTTAAGTGGCCTGAGAAGACAAAAGAGGTATATACATATCATTCATTTTAGATTTGCTTTGCTATGTCTTCCATTTCTTTCCTTCATTAACTTTTTAGAAAAATTTTAGGTCACCAGAATGAGAAAGAAATACAAAGAGGATCCTCAGCCAAATATCCTGGCGATACTTCGATCACTCACAGATGAAGTAAGAAACATTTTCTTTTATTATTTTAAACAATATTGTTGCCTCTGTTTCTTATCTTTATTCGTGTGTGAAGATTGGTGTTGATGAAGTTGAAATCGCAAAGATTAAGGATGGATGTAGTTGCAGGAAATCCCACACTACACCCCTCACTATATCTTGATAATAATTTCTAGATCTAAACTTATTAATCATCTAAATTTCAAATATAAGTGCTAGAAATTTAAATAGACACATAAGATTTTTACGTGGTTCGATCAATGTGATCTACATCCACGATTCTTCACTATGATTGTTGAAGTTACATTTGAATTACATTGAGAATCTCCATTAATGGATATTTTCTAGAGCTCTAGATCTAATTATTTGGGGGAGAAGATGATAAAGAAAATAAAGTTTCTCTCTAAAAATCTCTCTCTCTAAAATAATTTTCTCCCTCTCCTAAAATAATATATCTCTCTTAAAAATGTCTCTCCCCTCTCTCTCTCCTGCTCTCCTCTTTATATAGTATTTACATAGTGGATGACAGCTCATGTACAACTAATATTTCCTTTAATTTCGGATTTACCTTGCGACATCCTCGCAAGAGTATAAATGTTGAATCTCGCAGACGCTTTAATTCTCGCAAGATCTTCGCACTTTCTTCATGTTTATATCATCGCCATCTATTACGCCATCTCTGAAATCACTTTGCGGTTTCGCGACGTTGTTGATGAAGATTCCGCAAGTGTGTTGTTGTTGCGATATTTGGATCCTACATCTTGCCTCTTTTTTCTTGAATATTGCTTGAAGAACGATTTTTAAGAAAAAATCTGTTGTTGTAGTAGTCTTTGTTCTTTATTGATGAAGGAACTAGCGAAAGAATACTGGACTTGAAAAGTACGTACTTGCCTCTATTCTTTTGCGAAGTTCCGAAGCTTTGTGAAATAAATAAGAAATACCATCCCGAAGTATATGAAATATGAAGTATCCTTGAAGAAGTATAAGAAGTACTTAATCCTCTAAATATAAGAAGTATTGCGAATCCATTATGCGAAACTCTCGCTCCATGTTCTTTGCCTCATGCTATGTTCTATTCTTTCGCGAAGTTCCGAAACTTTGCGAAGTGGATAAGAAGTATTAATCCTTGAAGTATAAGAAGTAGTGCCTCTGTTCATGCGAAGTTATTATTCCATTTTTGGTGAGGATTCTTGTTGTTCATTGGTGAATATATTCTTTGGAAGTGATTCTTGCCGAGAAGATAAAGAACATAAAAATTTTTCTTGGTTATCCATAATTGCCTCTGTCCTTTATCTTTGAAGGTAGAATCTTTAAGAAAATGTTGGATGAGGGAGTTGTATCTTCATTCTCATTTTGCCTCTACCTCATGCTTTGTGCTCATGCGATAGTATAATCTCTTCAAGTTGCTTATAATTTTGCGAAATAACCACATTTCGCAAACTGATCACATTCTCGAGAAATTATGACTCATTCTCTCAAAATTCTGATAATACCTCGAGAGATTCCAAATAATATCATTTGAGAGATTCTAATAACACTCTTGAGAGATTATAAATAGTTCTGCACGAGAGATTCTGATAATTCTCGTAAAATTTTGTAAAATACTTGTGCGAGTATAATGCTTATGTAATGATTATGTTATGAAATGTATATGCAATGGTTATGCCATGAAATGCTTATGCAATGCTTTCATGATGCGATTATGATGCTTGTATGATGATAATGCTTATCTACTGCAATGTATAGGTAATGTTTGTGTTACTTAGCTCATTTCGCTGTTCTAAAATTGATGTAGCTTTAAATCGCTTCCATTCTTCATTTCTCTTATTTTGTCTCTAGTATATGCATTCCTCTTTGTGTATTTATTGTTTCTGCAAGTTCTTACTTGTGCTTCATCTTTTCTTATTCCTGCACTTCATCCAAATTGTTTATGTTGAATTTTGTCATTGCGACAAGATCGCAGGACGTCTTTACATTTTCATGTAATAACCCCTTGATCTTGCCTTATCATTGTTTTTGTGTGGTCTTATTTTTCCTTCCTAGTTAAAGGTCTTATTTTGCCACCCCTCATTGCGACAATATGACAGCCTAAATATTCTTGCGAACATAAAGCCCCATGACATTGCCGTCTTGCGACAAAATCGCAGGACGTCGTTACACTTTCATGTAATGACCCATTGATCTTGTCTTATCATTTCTTAGTATTATTGCCTCTGCAGGATGTTTTAGTTGCGAAAATATGACAGGCCTAAATATCCTTGCGAACATAAAGCCCCATGACATTGCCGTCTTGCGACGAAATCGCAGGACGTCCGTACACTTTCGTGAAAAGACCCATTGATCTCGTCTTACCTCGCGTTAGTATTATTGCCTCTGCAGATCATTGCACAAATATGACAGGCCTAAATTTTCTTGCGAAAATAAAGCCCCATGACATTTGCGTCTGTATTGACACTCTCCCTAATGGAGGGTGTCGCCTTATCATCTCCATGGTTGCCCCTTCAGGGGAGGCGTACATCGGCCAAACAAGGCTAGCTCCTCCCATCCGGTCTTAACAACAACCAGTTGTTTTCGCAGCCTCTTATCCCTTATACCTATAGGGTTTATGGTTACAAGGCTGCACCCTAAGTGGAGTTTTCTTCGGGCGAGTGCGGATGCGCAAGACTTGTCAAGAGTGGTAAGGAAGTTCCATGCTCCCCGCACTCTTGACTCAACCGTGTACCTCGGCGCCTTGATCATACGCTGACTCCTTGAAAGAGACCCTCGGTCGCCCAACCAGGGTATAACCTACATATATAGTTGGGAATCCAAGGTATCTCCCCTGATAGGCTTTCATGGGCCCCAAATCTGCATGACCCAGGTTCCAGGGGCGGTGTAACCTTTTCCATGGGCCATGTTAAGAGATTCCCCCTTATATGACGCACTTTAGGTCTTACATTTGCCTCTTACGAAATATAATTCGCGAACTAGGGTGTACGCCATAAAGGTTCGTCCCATTCATTTACTCATTCATTGTTGTTAAACCATTCAATCATTCACTTTTGATTATCTCTTCTCATTATCTTTGCGAAATTATCGCATGTCTTCATTCTTTCATTCATCCTTTCATTCATTTCTTCATTTCTGTCACTTCCTTCACTTATTCTTTCATTTCTGTCATTTCTTTCATTCATTCTCATAATAGCATATCATTTGCGGTTTGCTGTTGTTGTTGTCTCTTGCGAAGTATATGATTTGCTTGCGAAGCTATCATCCTTGAAATATATGAACGTCGCATAAAATATAAACATCTCACAACAAAAAGGATTGTGAGAAATGAGATTTGAACCCTTGACCTGCCTCTTTATATTCTCGCACCATACCAATTGTTCTAACCTCATTTGCGAAATTAACTTGCGAGATAATCATCAACTTTCTTCCTTGCGAGATACGCAATGTCTGTGTGAAATTTTGCATAACAAAAATAAATGTGCGAGAGCAAGAATTGATCCTGCGACCTTCTGCTCGCGTTCATGCCTCCTGACCAACTGTGCTAGCCAAGCCTCTGCGAAATGTTTCTGCGAAATAATCACTTACTTTCTTCTTCCGAAATATACTTGCGAAAAACCCATGCGAAAAATACACGTTCGTTGAGATTTGAACTCGCGACCATGAACTCATTAATTTCGCAGTGACCAACCGTGTCTTTGCCTCTTGTTTGCGAAAGAATGAAACAACCTTGCGAAATTATCCATTTTTTCCCTTCTTTGCGAAGCAAAAATTCTTTGCGAGGAGGAGATTCGAACCCGCGACCTTAAGCTCCTCATGTTCGCTCGTGACCAATTGTGCTACTCCTCCTGTGCGAAAGGATCGCAGAATGCTAATACATGACTTATATTCACCTTTTGATATTCAAGGAAAAAGATGACAAAAATTCTTCGCGAAGGGTAAGACTCGAACTCGCGACCTTATGTTTATACTCTTCGCCAGTGACCAATTGTGCTAGCTGCTGTTTGTGAAAGAAACACACAATACTATAACTTTATTCACTTCTTCGCTCTCGGAAGTTCAAAAATATGTAAAAGGTGGGATTCAAACTCGCAACCCCAAGCTTATTCTCTTCGCGAATGACCATCTGGGCTACTTGCTGCTTGCGAAGGAAACACACAATGCTATAGCTTTATTCCATTTTTTCCCCTCTTGAAAGTTCAAAAATATTTGAAAAAAATATGACTGTGGCGAGATTTGATCTTGCGACATCAAGCTTCTTCGCTCCAACTCAAACCATCTCAGGCGAGCTTCTTTTTGTGATAAAAATCACAGCGTTTTGTTCTTATCCTTTTCTTCGTTCTTCCTTAATTTCCTTCAACAATTTTCCTCTTTTCTTTTTCTCCTGAATATGAAATCTTCCATTAAAAAATTAGCTTTCTTCCTTGAATTTCATCACAGTAACCTATATTTTTCTCTTCCTCTTTTCATGTCTTTGAATTGTTGACGGTGTTTTCTCCCTGAAAGTGTGATTCTTTCCATAAAATTTCCATTTTTGAACCTAAATTTTATAGATCTAAATAAAAAGTATGAACAATAACTAATTTTCATGGAAATTTCTTGATCCAACAAGTTACAGGAAGGACAAAATCCATTATTCTCTCCCTGTTTCTAGCGCATATGTAGTTGCAGGAAATCCCACACTACACCCCTCACTATATCTTGATAATAATTTCTAGATCTAAACTTATTAATCATCTAAATTTCAAATATAAGTGCTAGAAATTTAAATAGACACATAAGATTTTTACGTGGTTCGATCAATGTGATCTACATCCACGATTCTTCACTATGATTGTTGAAGTTACATTTGAATTACATTGAGAATCTCCATTAATGGATATTTTCTAGAGCTCTAGATCTAATTATTTGGGGGAGAAGATGATAAAGAAAATAAAGTTTCTCTCTAAAAATCTCTCTCTCTAAAATAATTTTCTCCCTCTCCTAAAATAATATCTCTCTCTTAAAAATGTCTCTCCCCTCTCTCTCTCCTGCTCTCCTCTTTATATAGTATTTACATAGTGGATGACAGCTCATGTACAACTAATATTTCCTTTAATTTCGGATTTACCTTGCGACATCCTCGCAAGAGTATAAATGTTGAATCTCGCAGACGCTTTAATTCTCGCAAGATCTTCGCACTTTCTTCATGTTTATATCATCGCCATCTATTACTCCATCTCTGAAATCACTTTGCGACGGTTTCGCGACGTTGTTGATGAAGATTCCGCAAGTGTGTTGTTGTTGCGATATTTGGATCCTACAATGGAGAAGCTGAAGCTGCGAAGGCTAAAGGCAAGAACAAGGCCATTTCTCGCAAGGACAAATCTTCTGGCCCATCCTCCAAAAGATGGAGACTCCAACCTCCTTCACATTCTAATTCCCAATCTAGCGAGAATTCGGAAGATGAAAATGAGATTGGCACCTCTTCTGCTAAGGGAAGTCATTCAGATACTTCTGCTATGGCGCTTTTATCTAATGTCTTTACCGATTCTATGCAAGGTTTTGGCGATAGCAACTTGTCCGCTACTTGCGAAACTATCGCTAAGATCTGTGATGCCCCGTTGTTGGAGGATATCGAGTCTTTTCGTGGAGTTTCTCGAACAATAACACCCAGCCTTTTAAATGCTCTCAATGCTTTGGTATGTTAACACCTCTTTACCTCTTTGTGACTCCGCTCTTATCTTTAATTATTTCTCTCTCTATATATTTTTTTTTACAGTCTGGGAGAGCTGCTTTTGTTGCTGCCTCAGACCTTGAGAGAAGACGCAACAACCTTGAAAAGAAGAACTTGCAATTGAGCAAGAGGGTTCGAGAACTAGAAATTGGGGCTGCGTCATCTCGCGAAAAGGATGAACGGATTAAACAACTGGAAGCTGAACTTACTTCTCAACAAAATAGAGTATCTACTCTTGAAAGCGCAAATAAGCAGCTTTATGGTATAACAATTTTTATTCCTCAGATTTCTTTTATTTTACCATTTACTTTTCTTTGCCTAATTTACTATTTTCGCAGACATATATAATCTCTCTGAAGAGTCCATTCTTCTTCATTCATTTCCCGAGCCCATGGATGATGATGTACTCCTTGCTCGCCTCAATGAATCTCTAAGTAGTTCTTCAAATGATGCTAACCTTCTTTCATTAAAGGATCTTCAATCCAAACATCATCTCTTAAAAATCGAGCATAGATCTAGTTTAAATTTGGCTAATCTTTTTAAACGAAAGTACGTTGACTCCAAGAAGAAGACCAAAACTTTAAGGAAGAAATTTAGTGATCTCATAGATGAGAAAGATCGCATTACTAACAGAGGTGCACAGGCATTAGCAAAATTTCAAAAATCTCTCCTTGATGTGCAAGTTGAGCGAGATGAACTCCTTCGTCAGAATACCATGCTTAGCGAGCGAGAAGACCAAATTCGTTCACTTCTTGTCATAAATAATGATGATGAATTTGCCTGGGCTGCGAAGGTTTTAGATAACGCTAGAAATAACTTAGGTGTTGATGTTAGTCTTCACACCGAGCAAAATACCTTAATCAAGGATATGATCTTTGAAAGAGAAGGTTGTTTGTTATACTTCTTTACTTTTCTGTTATTTTTTCCCTTTTGTATTATTAACATTAATTCATTTCCTCATGTTTTCAGAATCTGAAAAGAGATTTCAGACAAGGATTGGAGAACTTGAAGCCGAAAAAGAGCGTCTCGCAAAGGATCTCTCTCTCGCGAGAACAGGATATTCAAAATTGAAGCAGCAATTCCAAACTACAAATGGCGAATTTTAATAATGATGATGTTCGTTTTCGCAATCAAGCTATGGAAATAGTTTATAAGGATCACAACATCCCTCTTCATTCATATCCCTTTCTCGCTGAAGAAGTTCCCGAGAACTTGCCTGTCTCAGATGTTTCTGATAGTGAAGCTAGTGAAGAAGAAGAATCTGGCGACGAGAATGATGGAACCACAGAACTGAGATGAAGAAGAAGAACCAGCAAAGAAATAACTTCTCTTTCTTTTTTGATTTCTTGTAATATATCTTTGACTATTGAATGTAAACTTCAACTTTTGCTTCCTTTGTTCAAATATATTAATCAAACAACCCTTCTTTATAATTATAACTTCACACTTGCCTCTGCTTCTGTTCATAAGATATAATCAACTTTGCGAGTTAAATAATATAATCATTCTCGCGAGATATATATATATATATATATATATATATATATATTTTTTTTTTTTTTTTTTTTTTTGAAGAATACCCCCGCGACAAGATCGCAAGATATCTTCATGGATTAAGAAATCTATTGATCTTGCCTTATCATTATTTGTGTGGTCTTATTATGCCTTCCTAAGTAAAGGTCTTATTTTGCCACCCCTCATTGCGACAAGGTCGCAGGACGTCTTTACATTTTCATGTAATGACCCATTGATCTTGTCTTATCGTTTCTTAAGTATTTTTGCCTCTGCAGGATATTGTATTTGCGACAATATGACAGGTTTAAATGTTCTTGCGACCATAAAATCCCATGACATTGTTGTCTTTGCGACGAAATCGCAGGACGTTCTTACACTTTCATGTAAAAACCCATTGATCTCGTCTTACCCTCGCGTTAATATTATTGCCTCTGCAGGATCATTGCACAAATATGACAAGCCTAAATTCTCTTGCGAGAATAAAGCCTCATGACATTTGCGTCTTTTGACACTTATCAGCTCCCTAATGGAGGGTGCCGCCCTTATCTTCTCCCTGGTTGCCCCTTCAAGGAGGCGTACATCGGCCATACAAGACTAGCTCCTCCCATCCGGTCTTAACAACAACCAGTTGTTTTCGCAGCCTCTTATCCCTTATACCTATATGGTTTATGGTTACGAGACTGCACCCTAAGTGGAGTTTTCTTCGGGCCGAGTGCAGCATGTGCCAAGACTTGTCAAGAGTGGTAAGGAAGTTCCATGCTCCCCGCACTCTTGACTCAACCGTGTACCTCGGCGCCTTGGTCATACACTGACTCCTTGGGAAAGACCCTCGGGCATCCAACCAGGGTATAACCTTATATATATAGTTGGAAATCCAAGGTATCTCCCCCGGATAGGCTTTCATTGTCCCCAAATTTCCATGACCCAGGTTTCAGGAGCGGTGTAACCTTCCACCTGAGCCATGTTAAGAGATACCCCCTTATATGACGTACTTTAGGTCTTACATTTGCCTCTTACGAAATATCATTCGCGAACTAGAGTGTACGCCATAAAGGTTTGTCCCATTCACTCACTCATTCATTTTATCAATTTATTCAATCATTTGTCTGCGAAGGTATCGCACAATCTCATTTCCATTATTCAATAGATTTGAATACATTCTTCATGGCGAGATTCTCGCACAATGTTTCCACAACCATCCTCTCTGCTTCTCATCCTTATCATACTTTCATCACTAAATTGTTATCTTTTCTCACAATTATTCATTTTTTACACCTTTTATTCTTACTTCCTTATGCTTCCGCATCATTCCACCATTTCAATGTCTCCTTTGCATCATGATACTCAGTTATTTTTGTGCAGTCACTTTGCAGCATCTCTTCTTCTTTTATTTCTATGGCATCTACCATTAATCTTTCTTTTCTTTGTTCATCCTGTACATTCTTCCTCCAACCTTTCTTTTTTTTCTGTTCTCTCTTCTTCAGCTTTCTACATCCACCTCATAACACTTTTGCCCCTCTATCCAATCTCCTTTTATAATCCCAACACCGCTAGGATGTGGAAATTTTATGCACCGATGGTATGTCGAAGCTATACCTGCAATTTCATAAAGCCATGGTCTTCCAATCAATGCATTGTAGGGAGATTCCACATCAACTACACAAAACAAAATATCGCTTTGATAACCCCTGCAAGGGTATCCTCATATGCACTTCTCCTTTGGGCTTGTTCGCGGTACCATTGAAGCCATATATTTTGTATGTTGAAGGAATCAAGTCTTCATCTCTCCCACCCATAGTTTTGTAAGTATGGTAGAAAAGAATGTTGACTGAATTGCCAGTATCGATCAATATTCTATTGATTGCCCAACAAGTTTCCGCTTCATCATCTTCGCCATCAATAGGTTTTGGATTAATTTCCACTTTCACAACCAGTGGGCTATCATGTACTTCTTTTCCTTTGGGTACTTCTTCAGCCGAGAAAGAAATAATCTGCAATTGCCACTCTTTTAGCTGCGATGTCTTCGCAACACTCATCACTTATTTATCATCAGCATCCCTCGCGAAAACTCTACTAAGTACAGTGTCATGAAAATCTTCAATAGTGCGGTATGAGTGGACAATGGAGTTGCAAAACAAATTTTTAGCCTTTGTCCCAACTTCTATAACAAATGTTTCTTTTCCCTTCGCCGGTGGTGGTGGTAAATGTTGAACTTTCTCTTCTTCCTTTAAAAAGTGATTTAACTTTCCCTGATCAATCATTCTTAGGATAATTCTCTTGATGTTTCTGCAGTCATTTGTTAGGTGCCCATGAAAGCGGTGGTAAGAACAGAACTCGTGACTTCTATCTCCAGGTGGTGGTTCACTTCCCATGTTCCATGGTGCTGGTATATTTTCCATCAAAAGTATTGCTTCCCATATCTTTTCCACACTGGCATTCAATGGCGGCATTTTAATTTCCTCCCAGACTACTCTGCGACTTCGCTGTCCTCTATTATAATTCTGCCTCTGGCCTCCATAAGTCTCTTGCGAATTATACCTTTGACCTCCATAGGTTTCTTGTGGTTGATCAAGTCTTTGAATTTTATTGTTTCCGCCACGGTTGTGGAAATTTCTTTCTCTTTCAAACTCTTCTTGATCACGACTTCCCATGGCTACTAACTTTGGCTCTATATCAACTGCTTTTCTTTCTTGTTGACCTTGCGATGTGCTCGCCACTGTGTGTACTAATTGAGGTAATAAACTTCCATTCGCGACGCTAGAATTTGTGTTCGCCACTGGATAAGATTCCATCTCGTTCTGTCTTTCTTCTAAAGCGATATATTCTTCCTGGAGTTCTCGTAATTCAGTCATTGTAATTGTATTCTTGACTCTGAAAACCTGAACATACAGTAGATTGGTTGCGAACATAGCATTTATGAATGACAGTATGAGGTATCTTTCATCTACTCTACCGGCCATCTCGCTGCACATCGTCTTCCATCTGACAGTTAAATGTCTCAAACTCTCGCCCACCCTTTGTTTTAGTCCAAATACATCTTCAATGCCAGGTCGCGAAGAGTTGTTACTTATATACGCTCCCAAGAATATAGCCTGTAAATGATTGAATGATGTAATCGTATTCCTTGGTAAACCCTCAAACCATTTCAATGCTTCTCCTGTTAAACTTGACGCAAAGTATTTGCATAATATAGCATCATGGTTTTCCCATTGTAGCATACATCTCACATAAGCCTTAATGTGTTGTACTGCACAAGTGGATCCATCAAAAATGCTTTGGTTAACGCTTGGTAAGTTGCATTTTGGGGGTATTCCTCCTAACTGCACTTCTAATGTAAAAGGATTTTTCGCACCTCAGCGATAGCTTCATCTAACTGTCTTCTTCCCCCTTCTCTTCTACTGTTCAATATTCCTCTCATCTCTGCCAATTCTCGCAGAATTTGTTCATTTGCCTCAGAATTTGAACCTACTGGTCGCTTTAACTCTGCTTCCCTCCTTCTCCGTTCGTGTCTACTTTTTTGTATTCTTTCATATTCTTTATCGATATCTCCATTGTTGCGATCTCTCTCGCGCCTCCTCTCTCTATTGTCATGATTATTTTGCCGAATCGCCTCTTCCAACTCTCGATTTTCCATTTCTGCTCTCAATCTTTCTCTCTCGCGGGTTAGACGTGCTTGTTCGGTATAATGCTTTTCAATATCATCTTCAATTTCCTTTTGTTTCCTTTGTGTTTCTCTCCCATGTAGAGTTCTTCTTCTTTCTTCCTGATTTTCTTCATTAATTGGGTTACCCTGTCTTCGAGGCTGTCTATCTTCTTGATTTCCATCATCGTGATTGTTCACCAAAATATAACGATTTTCTATCAATTCTCTCTCCTCGCGACCTTCTTCGCCCTGATTTAACTCTCTTTCCAAATTTTCCTCATTAATGTTTTCTGCAGGTAATACTCTTCTTTCATTTTCTCTACTCGATACTGATCTCGATCTGTTACTACTTCTCGAATTTCTATTTTGCAGCTTCCTATTTTCCATCCTCAACTCGTGGTTTTGCCTTGTCAGGTTCAAGGCGTTCTTCCGCTTCTAACCGCCTTTCTTCGTGTATTGTCCTGTCTCCAGCTTCTAATGCCGCGATTTCTTCGTTTCCACGAATTGTTTCTCCCATCTCTTCTCGATTTCTCTCTTCCTGTCTATCATTCATCAATTGTTGTATTTCTTCTCTTTCTTCCGTAGAATCTGATCTCCATGTATGCACGCTCACTCTATCATAATCGATTACTCTGTTTAGTGCTGGTTGAATTGGTGGTTGTGTTGATGGTTGAATTGGATCTTCTTCTCCATTTCTTGCATCTATCCTTGATGGTTCACCTACTTCATTTCTTCTTTCTCTTATTAATCTTCCACTTCTCCTTATGATTGTTGGTTGTTCTGATGCATTCTTTCTCCTAGCCATTTCTTAATTTCGTTAAAAATTATTAAAGATTTCTTTCTTGTTGCTCCTAATTCCTCCAATTCACAAGGTTAATCTTCTTCAATCCCTGTTTCTAGCGCATATGTAGTTGCAGGATTTCCCACACTACACCCCTCACTCAAATCTGCTAAATCAACTCATTTGAAGATGAAGAATGATATGTTTATTAATTGTTTTCTTGAAAGATTTACAAAGAAATATAGAACAAAGCTAAAGAAATTACAATCACTCTTCACTTTCTCTCTCCTAATGACTTGTTTCACAATTCAAAAAAGACCTCCTCCTCAACAGACTTACTCGACCCTTTATATAGGGTATTACATAGTGGATGACAGCTATATTGTCCCTTATTTTCGGAAACGTCTCGCGAATGCTCGCAAATGTACAATTGTTTTCCTTCGCGGCACTCTTAAATCTCGCCAAGTCTTCACACTTTCCTCATGTTCTAACTGTCGTCATCTATTACGTCATTTATTTACCTCCATGCGACTCCTTCGCGACGCGGTCGTTTATTAATCTCGCGAAGTATTGCTGTCGCGATATTCTGGTCCTACATTCCTCTTCCTTTTCTTTCGAAAACAAAAGACTTACCATCCATGTTTAGTCGTAACAGGATGGTATCAATCCAAAACAGGAAACAAATCCAACCAAATCATGCTGAAATTCAATGCAGAATAATCCGTGAATATCATACTCCCCTGTCTTGCTCCGAATGGATTATCCAGCCAATTTAAACTTATTCCAAAGCCCATACCATCCATGTCTTGCTGAATTGAGCCGACCCAACAAAAATTAGCTGTTGAATCTCATGAAATCACGTCCAAAACATGAACCCTAATTCTTCCAGCAGCCTGTGAGATTTCCCGCCAAAAGTCCATTTTGAAATGAAGAAGATGACCTCCCCCTAACAGAGATGGGGGTGCAAATAGTGATTGAGGTGCCCCTTAACAATTGAGGTGCCCCTTAACCAAAGTGACAGTTCGCATAGCAAATGTCCTCCGGGTGCTTCAGACAACTTTTCGAGCTGATTTTTCCAAAAATATTTACTCCCCAAAAATACCTACAAATACATAAAAACACAATATTAGTACAAAAATCGAGTTCTAACAATACAAACATCGAGGACAATTCAGACACAAAAATGTGTCTATCAAATACCCCCAAACTTATTATTTGCTAGTCCTCGAGCAAATCTAAAACAGAAAATAAAATCCTAACTCACTGTCGCAGGCATCGCGATTGCACTTAGCATGTGCAACAAGCCTTTAAGCTCCTAGGTGGCCCTAGTGGCCGAGTTATAGTCTCGGGAGGGTTTACCAGAGGTGTACCCACAAAACCTTTACTCCATACCATAGCTATCTATGCAGAACCTTGGAAGGCACTAAAGAATCTCCTTGGTTGGCATACTCTCATTGACTACAGGAGGAAGTACCCTGATGCGAAATTCCAATTGTTGTACACGAGTTTGCACTCAAGCATACTAAAATTCATATAAGTGACATAGCTCTACTCTAATAGTTTCTGTACATCATAACCGGAGTCAACCAATCACATGGAAAGATTAAGAAGATGGATGTAGAGAAATACGTAAATGGTTTTGATGTTGATTAAGGTGAACCTATCCTAATGGATTGAGACACCGGTCTGACTAATATCAACACAGCTGGCATATACAAGGGAACCAGCGGGTGATAATCCTAACTCTAGGTCAACACAACTGGCATATACAAGGGTACCAGTGGTCGACTTTATTGAATTTATTCCGGTTGGTCTGATGGTCAGGTCTTTTTTTTTTTTTTTTTTCTGGTATCTCAATCACTCTATTTCACCAAATCACTTATAAGAAAAGAAAAATAAAAACAGAAGGTGAAAAGGATTCAACGAGATATGGCGAAACTATCATGTTTTTTTTAATTCTAACACCTGAGCTCTGTGCTTTTATGAATAGACTCTTTAGATGTTTCCATCTAATCAGATTGGTTCCTCAAATCCTACAACCAAGATGTTCCCATCCACTTAGATTGGTTAGTGACAATCTTAATAAACATAAATTTCTAGACTCTGAAGTTGATACTGCAACTAAAAATTTTCTCCCATACCCTCAAACTTAAATCTAACATTGTCCTCAATGTTCTAAAGATAAAATTAAAAGCATGAACAAGGAGAAACTATTACCACTTGAAGCAAAAGAGTTAAGAAAAGATATTACCGTGTTGCATGAGCATGGGTTACCTCCCAAGAAGTGCTAAGTTTAAAGTCTTCAGCCAGACATCGGAAGGAATTAGTCACCTCATATAATCATAAAGTAATAGCCGGAATAACTGCGGATCATCAAAACCAAATAAGTCTATCACAAGTAAAGGGAATCTGCAACATGCCAAGAAAATTAACAAATAAAGCACACCCTTGTCTAGTTTCCTGTTTATGACAACTACATCTAGCTGTGGTTCAGGTTCAGGTTCTATAACTGGGTCTAGATAAAATATTTTCATGGACTGCATTTCCTCATAGCTAAGATCCGATTCAGGTATTAGAGTCTGGAAAAACTTAAGTAAAGACTTAGAAGCACATAATAATAACCTAATTAAATAGCTGCGGATCCTTAAAGTCAATCAGTTTTGACTCACACGATTGACTACGATGAAAGTGGTGGTCAATCTTAAGCAAATGTGTTGACCCTTATCTCCTAAAGTAATTAGGTTTAGTCTCAAAACTTAATAACAAACACATTTGAAACTCATACATTCCCACATTTGGAAGAAAAATATTTGGTGGGAAAACAAAATCAATCTCGGTATCATAGCCTGGGTCAACCACATCAACCAGAGGATGGGTTTCTAACAACTGAAATTCCTTATGGACAACATGAGGTTCGGGAAAACGTGTATGAAGATAATCTTGTAAAATGGTTGAGGCATATATGTTAAGTCCCAAGTGAGGGACCTTTCTAAGAGTTAAAGCACATGGATAATAATCACCCCCAAACTTAGAGTTTTCAGTGTCTCTAGAAAGACTAGTCACAACTTCCCTAATTTCTAGGTCATCAGAATCCTGGAAATGGTCAATTGATTCTTCTAAGTCAGGTTCATCCTCACTCATCTCTACGAGTTCATTTTGTTTTTCTAAGTCTAATGTTTCTAAATCGCTAGACTCTAAAATAATATTCTCAGAATAAACTCGTTCCTCAAAACTATCATCGGCTTCGTAAAAAGGATATACTACATCATCTAAAACGGGGATATTTCTAGTCAAATCCTCATCCTTTTTAATAGGTGAATAATTATTTGGATTTAAACCAGAAATATTACTATCATTATAAAGCTCAATTGGAGTAACAAATTCCTGATCACTACGCCTAAAAACTTCAGATTCTTCACCAACACTATCATCATCATCATAGTAATATGAAGATGGTCGAACCTTATCTAAAGTATTGCTTTCAATTCTAACCTCGTCATCTTGATTATGTAAATATAAATTTTCCTCATTTTCAAGGGTGATTTTTAAAGCAATGTATTGGCAATTCAAAGTAATTCGAGCAATTCTTTCTTCCGTCTCTAACTCTAACATACGTGTTGACTCAGCAAACTCACGTGTTGACTCTGTTAACTTACATGTTGACTCAGCTAACTTCCTGAGGTATCTTCTAAAGAAGTTTCACTTACCGTTAAAGTTCTTTCGTCCATAACTAAGTCATCCGTGTCCGCTAACTTATGTGTCGACTCAAGTATCTTACGCGTTGTAGTTGCAGGAAATCCTACAATACATCCCTCATAAGAATTCATAATAATCAACCCATCTTTAAGATCAACAATCACACTTTTTATTAATTGAGTTAAAGAATTTTTACAAAGAAGAAATGAAATCAAGAATAAAACTATTGCTCTAGACTTTCTCTCTCCTCAAAACTTTCCCTCTACTCTCAAAAGATCCCTCCCTTCTCTTAAGCCTGCTCGGCTCTTTATATAGGATATTACATAGTGGGTGACAGCTAAGCTGTCCTTTATTTTAGGATCTGACTTGCGATATTCTCGTAAGTATACAAGTGTTAGATTTCACAACACTCCTAAATCTCGCTCGGTCTCCACATCTTTCTCGTGTTTTGTCTGTCGTCATCTGCTGCGTCATTTTTGTAACCAGTCTGCGATATCTTCGCAATGTGTCGTATAAAGTTTTCGCAAAGGTATTGATGTTGCGATATTCTGATCCTACATCTTGCCTCTTCTCATGTCTTCTCTGCGAAGGAGGGAATTATTTGAGAACTAATGTTTCAAATTGCCGCAACTGTCCATTTTTTTTCCTTAAATTTTCTACCGACAAGATTCCATGAATTAAGCATAACCGCTTACACGTGTTAAATATTCTCTTATATACCAGCACATTAAATGCTAACCGGTCACCACTTTCTTGTCTATTTAAGAAGAGATTTATCATAAAAATATTTTCTTTCTTTTACTTCATCTTCTTCATCTCCATATTCTCTGTAAATATTTTTGTCGTCTGCAACTTTTTACGAATTCATCTTTCTGCTACTGTTCTTATGGAGCCATCAAGGTTTGTCAACTTTGCTAAAACTGATCTTTCTGAAATTGATATCATCTACTGAAATTGTCTTATTTGATTTTGTTCATCTTCGTATAATTCCCAAACTGTTTCTGTTTCAGCAAAACACCTCTAGCATCAAGTTTACGGTCCAAAACCCTTATATTCCCAAGGGTTCTCAGCAAAAGGTCACCGTAAACAAAAGGAATCCTGCGAATAGCAAGGTAGTAAGAAATACTATTCTTTTAATAACAATATTGTTGCCTATGTTTCTTATCTGAATTGTGATTCGCAGGGTGATGAAAATGTCGACAAACCCCTCAAAAGATCTCGCCACCTTAAAAATGTGGAAACTTCCGTCTCATTTCCTATGTTTAAGCCTTCAACATCTCCTGTGGTATCTTCGCAAGCTGAATCCTCACTTCCTGTTCACGAAGGTATTGCCACAGATTTCTCCCCTGTAACTGATCTTTATATAGTTGAAATTCCTGGTGATAACCCTGCTGCGAATGAACCCTTCTTTTCTTTTGCTGTCAATATCTCTTCTTTTGACACTGCCTCAACCCCAGTCATTAATCTTCATCAAATTTCTCCTTCGAATGACACATCTATGGAAAAAGATGATTCAACTCTTCAACCTTCTGCCATCACCACTTCTTCATATGAACCTCTCCCTTTTACTAAAGAAACCTTAGAAGGAATGGATATTGCTTTCAAGGTTTTATCAGATGTTAGATGATGTCAAGAAATCTTCCATTGATCCTATCAAATCTGGTGTCTGCGAAATTTTGAGTAAGTATTTTGGCTCTGACAGAATGATTTCGAAAACATCCTTTGAGAAAGAATTTGAAACTTTAAAGGAGAATCTTCAAGCCATGACCTTGAAATGTGACACTCTTCATCTTGAAAATCAAAAGCTTCAGAATGTCTCACTAGATCGTGACATTCTTCGCAAAAAGAACGAAGAATTAAAAGGTATAATTTTCTTATTTTTTTTATTTTTTTATTTTTTTTTATTTATGATCAACTGTTCGCCCTTTAAGTTTTACACCAGAAACGAGTAATGGAGATATATCAACTTGAATCCGTCGATGAAGAAGCTCGTGTAAATAGAGATGCTTGGATGGATCAATATAACCAATTAGATAACCTTCATACATACTCTGTTGATCAAATAGATAATCTTACCAAGGAGAATGCTCAATTAATTCATAAGCAAAACTTATTAAGTAGTGAATTGTCTCGCCTCTCTTACTCTTTGACTAAAGCTAATTTGGAGTTGGAAACTTTATCAGATGAGAATGAAACCCTATCTCAAGAAAAACGACTTTTTTTAAATAAGGTGGCGATCACTTCGCAACAACTTAACGTTTGTCAAAAAGTATGTAATGATCAAGAACAATCTCTCTGCTCGTTGAGAAATAAACTTAAAGAAGTAACAAAATCATTTACTGCTGAGAGAGACAAACTTATTCAAGGTAGAATAACTTAAAGTGTAAAAGCAAGCCAACTCAAAGATCAGTACTCCAAGCTAGAAGAATCCTACTCTTCTCTTGCGAAGGAAAACACCTTACTCATTTCTAATGAAAAGAATCTTCGATCTCGCTTGAAAGGTTTAGTTGAAGATAAGCTTGATGATGCAATGGATCACTTGGAGAGTAGTTGCATGGCTTTAACCCAATTTCTTATCTCGCAAAATGAAGGTAGTCATAAAATTTGACTGCCTCAACCATTTTTTCTTTTTTGAGTCTATTTATGATATCTTCCTCGCGAATCCTTCGTCTGAATAACTTTCTGTATTTTTTGTTTTCGCAGAATCTGAGAAAAATCTTCATTCCTCCATTTCTGTTCTGGAGTCTAAACTTGCCAAAATTCGCAAAGAAAATGCATTGCTTGCCGCTAACCTTGCTTGTTCTCACAAAGAAATGCATTGCTTGCCGCAAAGAAGACTTGATTACCTCACTTATTCCAAAGATATACAAAGTAGGAATCACCAGAAAGCACTCCTTCGCCAAGTTCATCTCAGGGCTGAAGTTCTTGTGAATGATATTTTATTGTCCAAGTCGCTTCCTCCTATATCTGTCGAACCTTTGGAAGTAGACGACGATAAAGTTTCTTATTCTCCTGATAGTGATTATCATTATGAAAGTGGCGAAGATCTCGCAAATGAAGAAGAAATTCCTCCTAATGATGCAACTGTTGATAACAACCCAAGTGAAAAAGAAACTAGAGTAAACCAGAATGAAGAAAAGATTGGCGAGAATGAAAAATCTGGCGAAGAACGTCCAATATCTCCTTCTGGAGAAAGAATTGATGAAAATATTCCATCTTCTCCTTGCAAAACTAATCTTGAATCTTGAAGTTCTTATGTAATTTTTCTTCTTTTGATTACTTCATCAGTATAACTTCTTGCAAATGGTGTATTTCAATCAACCTTGAAGTATATTTACTCTTTTATTATTGCGCTTACAAAGTAGAAAGATAATGCTTGTTATTTAATAATTCCCATACTGCCTCTCATTATTTTTCTTGCGATGAATGATCTGCATAAGTAATAGTTAATTCTTATAAATTTTTTGTTGCATCATGTGGTCTTATTTTGCCTTCCTAGTTAAAGGTCTTATTTCGCTACCTCTTGTCATTGCGACAAAATCGCAGGACGTCTTTACACTTTCATGTAACGACCCATTGAGCTTGCCTTGTCATTTCTATAGTATTATTGCCTCTGCAGGATTTTTTTCATGCGACAATATGATAGGCCTAAATATTCTTGCGAACATATAGCCCCATGACATTGCCGTCTTGCGACGAAATCGCAGGACGTCCTTACACTTTCATGTACTGACCCATTGATCTCGTCTTATCTTTCTCTTTTGTATTATTGCCTCTTCAGGATTGTCGCACAAATATGACAAGCCTAAATTTTCTTGCGAAAATAAAGCCTCATGACATTTGCGTCTTAAGACACTTATCAGCTCCCTAATGGAGGGTGCCGACCTTATCTTCCCCTTGGTTGCCCATTTAAGGAGACGTACCTCTACCATACAAGGTTGGCTCCTCCCATCCGGTCTTAACAACAACCAGTTGTTTTCGCAGCCTCTTATCCCTTTTGCCTATAGGGCTTATGGTTACGAGACTGCACCCTAAGTGGGGTTTTCTTCGGGCCGAGTGCATCATACGTCAAGACTTGCCAAGAATGGACAGGGTAGTTCCAGACGCCCCGGGCACTCTTGGCTCAACCGTGTACCTCGGCGCCTTGATCAGATGCCGCACTCCTTAGAAGAGACCCTCAGTCGTCCAACCTAAGTCATTAGCTTAGGTTGAAAATCCAAGGTACCTCTCCTGGATGGGCTTTATTGACCCCAAATCTCCATGACTCAGGTTCCAGGGGCGGTGTAACGTTTTCGCTGAGCCATGCAACAGGTACCCCCTTCTATGACGCACTTTAGGTCTTACATTTTCCTCTTGCAAAATTTTGATTTCGCGAACTAGGGTGTACGCCATAGTCGGTTCGCCCCTTTCTAGTATGTCATTAATCTTTGATTATCTCTTGTCATTATTTTTGCGAATTTTTTCGTGTCTTCTTTCTTTGTTTTGGATATATATAATCTCGCAATTATTCTTTCACAAGATCTTCTCATAGATTCATTTTGTTTCAATCATACATCATTTCGCAGTTTACTCTTTCCCAAGACCTTTTATGGGTAATATCTCTTTAAGTACAATTTGTTCCATGGTCTATCAAGTCTATAACCCACATCTTTACCCTCAGGATCCATCAATCTGTATGCCCCTGTTCCAACTATGTCCTTAATGATGTAAGGTCCATCCCATTTTCTTGCTAGTTTTCCACCATTTTCTCGCTGATATATTGGTATTTCTCGCAGCACTAAGTCACCTGGTTGGAACTCGTGTGTTTTAACACGTTTATTATATTCTCTGGCTAATCTTCACTGGTATTTTTCCATATGTTGTAAAGCCCTTTCTCTTTTTTCTTCTAATTCATCTATCTTTGTTAAAATCATACCCGCACTAAGATTTTTCTCCCAAGCTTCTCTCTTTGTTGTGGGAATAATAACTTCTGTTGGTAGCACACCTCAACTCCATATGTTAAACAGAAAGGTGACATTCCAGTAGCTTCTCGCCTGGTTGTGTTGTAAGCCCATACTGAATTATGCACCTGTTCGCACCATGCTCTATTATGCCCTTCTAATTTCTTCTTCAATATGTCTGCGATTGTCTTATTTGTTGCTTCTGCCTGTCCATTGGCCTGCGGATATAAAGGAGTTGATTTCCCACATTTTATCTTAAATGCATTAAGTAATAATTCTATATTCTGCCCTTCAAACTGTTTCCCATTGTCAGATACCAATTGTCCGGGAATTCCAAATCTGCATATGATATTCTCAATTATGAATGTAAAAATATCTTTGTCGCGAATATGTTGTACTGCCTTTACCTCTGCCCATTTTGTGAAATAGTCTGTAGCGAGAATTAGATATCTTCTTTGCCCAGATCCCGGTAAAAACGGTCCCACAATGTCTAAACCCCATTTTCCGAAAGGCCATACACTCGTTGAGGATGTTAATGGTGCTCCAGGTGCATGTATTTTCTTTCCGTGCCTTTGACAATCTTCGCAACGCCTTGATACTTGTTTCGCATCTTCATGCATATATGGCCAGTAATAACCTTGCATTTCGCTCTGTACGCCAAAGATCTTCCGCCGCTGTGATTGCCAGCATCCCCACAATGTAATGCTTTTAACACTTATTCTCCCTCTTTTCGTGTCAAACATCTGAGAGATGGCCCGTTAAAGGATCTCCGATATAATACCCCGTCTCTTAGTTCATAATTTGTTGCACGGCTCTTTAATTTGTGTGCCTCCAATCTATTCCTTGGTGTTTCTCCTTTCATCAGATATGCATAAAGTTCTGCTCTCCAATCTTCGATATTGGGTATTTGTTCCCCATTATCTATTATCATTACATCTACCTCTTCTTCTTCTTCTTTATTGATTGATGGTGATAGAAGTGTCTGTATCTTTATGCATCTCGCAGTTGGGTCTGTCATCATACTTGAGATAAAAGCAAAAGCATCTGCGAGTCTGTTATCTTTTCTTGATATATGTCTCCATTTTATTTTTGGGATTTTCGCTGACAATTCTTCGACAAGTTTCTTGTATTTCTTCATGGATGGTTCATTTGTAGTGTATTCTCCTTTTATTTGACGAATGACTAGCTGCGAATCACTTGTAATCCTTACATTTTCCAACTTCATTTCTATTGCGAACTTCAGGGCATGTACCATAGCTTCATATTCTGTTTCATTATTTATGGATGTGAACTCCAATCTGAAGGAAAAACCTATTTTGGTGTCTTCTGGTGAAATCAAAACAATTCCAACTCCGTTGCCTTCCCCATTTGATGATCCATCCACCAATATTTCCCATCTATCTGGCTTTGAATAGATCTCTTGGATTTCCATGGTTTTCTTCTACATCCATCATTTCTTCCATAGCTTCATCATCTTCTAGAGGAAATTCTGCTAAGAAATCTGCGACTACTTGTGATTTGGGTGAAGATAATATTTCATATTTGATTTTGAAATGTCCTACTTGTGCATTCCATCTCTCAACTCTGCCTGATCTTTTTGAATTATTCATTACTGACTCAATTGGCACCTTTGTCAACACCCTTATTTCATGTGCCTGAAAATATATGCGAAGTTTAAATGTTGCATAAACTAATGCCAAAATTAATTTTTCAATTTTTGAATAATTTTTCTCTGCGGCATTAAAGGTTTTGCTGATGTAATAGATTGGTTTCTCAACACCTGCATCTACTCGTAACAACACAACACTTAATGCGTACGAAGTTGTCGCAAGATAGATTAACAATTCTTCTCCTGGTTCTGCTTTTTGCGAAATAGTTATATTCGTCAGATGTTCTTTTATTCCTTGAAAAGCTTTCTCGCATTCATTTGTCCATCTAAACTTCATCCCCTTTTTGAGTATGTTGAAAAAATGTTTACATTTGTCTGATGATCGCGAAATGAACCTTCCTAACGAAGCTAAGAGCCCATTTAACTTTTGTACATCTTTTACCGTCGCAGGTATTGGCATGTCATGAACTACTTGCACTTTCTCTGGATCAACTTGTATTCCTTCTTTTGATACAATGTAACCTAAAAATTTTCCTGACGCAACCCCAAATATACACTTTTCTGGATTCACTTTGATGTTAAAATGCCTCATTTGTTCAAAAATTTCCCTCAGATCTTGAACATGATCTTTTGCTTCTTTACTTTTTATTAACATATCATCCACATACACCTCTAACATTTTGTGTATCCATTTCGCAAACACCTTCTATATCATCCTTTGGTATGTTGCTCCAGCATTTCGCAAACCAAATGGCATTTTTGTATAACAATATAACCCTCTTGGAGCAAAAAAAGCAGTATGCTCCTGATATTCTTCAGCGAGAGGGATTTGATTGTAGCCTTTATATCCGTCTAGAGAAGATATTCTATCGTTTCCTGCTGCTGATTCGACCATTTGTGGAATATCTGGTAACGAAAAACTATCTTTCGGACAAGCTTTATTTAGATCAGTAAAGTCTATACAAATTCTTATCCCCTTTTTCTTCTTTGGAACAAAAACCATGTTTGATATCCACTCCGGATATTTTGCTTGTCTTATAATTCCTGCATCAAGCATCTTCTGCAATTCTTCTTCTATTTGGGGGTGATACGTTGTTGCGATTTTTCTGATTTTTTGTTTGAATGGCCTCGCGTTTTTGTCAATCTCCAACCTATGACATGCCACATACGGATCTATTCCAGGCATCTCATCCATGTTCCACGCGAAAATATCTTTATAATCTCGCAGCAGACCAATAGTTCTTTCTTTTTCATCTGCCTTCATCTTAGTCCCAATTTTTAGTATTTTGGGTTCTTCTTTGGTTCCAACATTCACTTCCTTTTTTGGTTCCTCCGTAGTGTAACTGGTTTTAGGTTCTCCCATAGGTGTTGGTTCTTTTATCTCCTTCGTAAGCTCATTCCCTTCTCCCGAAATTTTGCTGTGTATTCCTTTTCCTTCCTCTGCTCTTATCATATAGGTTTTAAATTCTTCTTGTTTCTTTGCCTCCTTCGCCATTTTTCTGCGATGTTTTCGCTTCTTTGCACATCCTTCATACTGCTTCACTTCAATTTGATAACATAATTTCGCTTTATCAACATCCCCTCTAATTTCACCAATCCCACTCGGCATAGGAAGTTTAATGCATTGATGTAATGTTGACGCTACGGCTTTGATTGCGTGTATCCATGGCCTTCCCAACAACATGTTGTATGGTGATTCCATATCCACCACACATAGTGTCACTCGTGTTTCAATTTCTCCTAGCAGAATTCGCATCTCTATTTCCCCTTTTGGTTTTGTTGTAGATTTGCCAAAACCATGAATATGATATGTTGAAAGAGACATCTCTTCATCTTTGTACCCCATTCCTTTGTACGCATGGTAAAACATTATATCCACCGAACTCCCTGTATCCACCAAAGTTCTGTTTATTGCCCATTCTTTCATAGTTTTTGCTGATTTCCCCTTTTCTTTCCGTGTGGTTACTGTGATTACCAAAGGAGATGTGTGGCTCACATTTTCTCTTAGTATCTCTGCTGCTGTGAATGTAATTTTCTGTTTTTCCCAATCTTTCAAGGGTGATACCTTCTCCTCCATTCTGATTCTTTCTTTCAAAATCTCGTTTATGTATTCTCCCTTTGATGTTCTCATGGAATTCATTAATCATTGTTTTTGTAATCAAACTACACTCCAATCTTCTGTTGCATTCCTTGATTTTAATTCTCTCTTCCTTAACTGATTTATCGATATGTTTCATCATTTTCTTATTTTGAACAATCTTAATAACAATCTTTAACTTTATATGCCAGTCCCTGTTTCTAGCGCCAATATGTAGTTGAAGGAAATCCTACAATACATCCCTCATAAGAATTCATAATAATCAACCCATCTTTAAGATCAACAATCACACTTTTTATTAATTGAGTTAAAGAATTTTTACAAAGAAGAAATGAAATCAAGAATACAACTATTGCTCTAGACTTTCTCTCTCCTCAAAACTTTCCCTCTACTCTTAAAAGATCTCTCCCTTCTCTTAAGCCTGCTCGGCTCTTTATATAGGATATTACATAGTGGGTGACAGCTAAGTTGTCCTTTATTTTAGGATCTGACTTACGATATTCTCGCAAGTATACAAGTGTTAGATTTCGCAACACTCCTAAATCTCGCTCGGTCTCCACATCTTTCTCGTGTTTTGGCTGTCGTCATCTGTTGCGTCATTTCTGTAACCAGTCTGCGATATCTTCGCAATGTGTCGTATAAAGTTTTCGCAAAGGTATTGATGTTGCGATATTCTAATCCTACACGCGCTTCATCTAGAGAAGAGGAATTATAGGAATTTTTCTCGTACGACCGGTGGGCATGTGTATAGTAATTGGGCTCACCATGGTATGGGTCATAACCTTCAAAAGATTGGCGTTCCCAACCACTATTCACACTATGGTCAAAGTAATGTCCATTTTGAAAATCAGTCGTATATTCTGTAGGATCAGAATATCGCGACATCAATACTTCGCGAGATTAATAAATACAACATCACGAAGAAGTCGCGAGGAAGTAAAATAAATGACACAATGGATGACGACAGCCAGAACACGAGGAAGATGTGAAAATCTGGCGAAGGTTAAGAGTGTCGCGAGGACGAACACTTATACACTTGCGACACTTCGCGAGTTATTCCCGAAAATAAAGGACAACTTAGCTGTCATCCACTGTATACTACCCTATATAAAGGGTTGAGTCAGTCTGTTGTAGAGAGAGTTCTTTTTGAATTGTTAAGCAAGTCATTAGGAGAGAGAAAATCTAGAGTGGTTGTAATTTCTTTAGCTCTGTTCTATCTTCCTTTGTAAACATTTCAAGAAAATAATCAATAAAACTTATAGTTATCCATCTTCAAATGGATTAGTTAAGTAAATTCTAGTGAGGGGTGTATTGTGGGATTTTCTGCAACTACATATGCGCTAGAAACAGGGAATGAGTAGAGGATCAACCTTGTGAATTGAAAGAATCAGGAGTAACAAGAAAGAAATTTCGAATAATTTTCAACAATTTACTAAAATTGAGAAATGGACAAGAAGAAAGAAATCAAGAAGAGATGGGAGAAACAATTCATAGAAATGAAGAAATCGCAGCATTAGAAACGTTGAGGCAAACAATACATGAAGAAAGGCGATTAGAAGCGGAAGAACGCGCAAATTTAACAAGGCAAAACCATGAGTTAAGAATGGAAAATATGAGGTTACAGAATAGGAGGTCGAGAAGTAATACCAAATCAAGATCAGGATCGGTTAGAGATGATATGAGGAGAATATTACCTGTAGAAAATGTTAATGAAGAAAATCTAGAAAGAGGGCCAAATCTCGGTGAAGGATGTTGCGAAAGAAGGGAAATAGTGTGTATTCCACGACCAAAGATTTTACAGAATGTCCAAAATAACGGAAATCAAGGAAATAGGCAGCAGAATGGTCCAATTGATGAAGAAAATCAGGAAGAAGGAAGAAGAATATTGCATGGGAGAGAAACACAGAGGAAACAAAAAGAGATTGAAGATGACATCGAAAAACATTATATTGAACAAGCGCGTCTAGCTCGCGAAAGGGAAAGATTAAGAGTAGAAATGGAAGAACGGGAATTGGAGGAAGCAATTCGGCAGAACAATCATGACAATCGAGAAAGAAGGCGCGAGCAAAATCGCAACAATGGAAATATCAATGAAGAGTATGAAAGAATACAAAGGAGAGCTGATAGACAACCAAGAAGAGAAAATGATGGATACAATGGTGTGAAAATTCGAGAACGAGATGGAGGGGAAAGTCGCAGAGAAAGAAGATAAGAAAATGCTGAACAAGAAAGTCAAGATAGACATGCACGCAGAAGGAGAGAGGCGGAACTAAAAAGACCAATAAATTCGAACCCTGATGTAAATGAACAAATCTTAAGAGAGTTGGCAGAGATGAGAGGAATGTTGAATAATAAAAGAGGAGGAGGAAGAAGACAATTGGATGAGGCCATCGAAGAAGCTGCGAAAACTCCCTTTACACTAGAGGTGCAGTTAGGAGGAATACCCCCAAAATGCAATTTACCCGCATTAACCAGCATTTTTGATGGAACAACTTGCGCAATACAACACATCAAAGCGTATGTGAGATGTATGTTACAGTGGGAAAATCATGATGCAATATTGTGCAAATATTTCGCATCAAGTTTAACAGGAGAAGCACTGAAATGGTTTGAGGGTTTACCAAGAAACACCATCACGTCATTCAACCATTTACAAGCTATATTCTTAGGGGCATACATAAGTAACAACTCCTCGCGACCGGGAATTGAAGATGTATTTGGGCTGAAACAAAGAGTTGGCGAAAGTTTAAGACACTTAACTGTGAGATGGAAGACGATGTGTAGCGAGATGGCTGGAAGAGTGGATGAAAGATATCTCATTTTATCATTTATAAACGCTATGTTCGCAACCAATGTGCTATATATTCAAATTTTTAGAGTCAAGAACACAATCACGATGACGGAGCTGCGAGAACTTCAAGAGGAGTATATTGCTTTAGAGGAAAGGCAAAATGAGATGGAATCGTATCCAATTGCGAATACAAGTTCAAATGCTGCGAATGCAAGTTTATTACCCAAACTGATAAACACGGTGGCGAGTACTTCGCAAGGTCAACAAGAAAGGATAACAGATGATGGACAGCTAAAGATAGTAGCCATGGGAAGCCGTGATCAAGAAGAATTTGAGAGAGAAAGGAACTACTACAACCGTGGTGGCAATAACAAAATTCAAAGACTTGATCATCCGCAAGAAACTTATGGAAGTCAAAGGCAGAATTATCATGGAGGGCAGCGACGTCACAGAGTAGTATGGGAAGAAATCAAAATGCCACCATTAAATGCTAGTGTTGAAAAAATATGGGAAGCTATACTCTTGATGGAAAACATACCTGCGCCATGGAACATGGGGAATGAGCCACCACCAAGTGATAGAAGTCACGAGTTCTGTTCTTACCACCGTTTTCATGGACACTTAACAAATGATTGCAGAAATATAAAAAGAATCATCCTCAGAATGATTGACCAAGGAAAGCTGAGTCATTTTCTAAAAAGTGAAGAGAAAGTTCAGCCATTACCACCACCACCAGAAATGCACAGAACAAATTCAGCAAAGGGGAAAGAAACATTCGTAATAGAAGTTGGATCGAAAGCTAAAAATTTGTTTTGCAACTCCATTGTACACTCTTACCGAACAATTGAAGATTTTCATGATAATGTTCTCAGTAGGGTTTTTGCGAGGGATGATAATAATAAAGAAGTGATGAACATTGCGAAGACGTCGCAGTTAAAAGAGTGGCAAATGCAGATTATTTCTTTCAACGCAGAAGAGATTCCTGAATGCAAAGAGACGCATGACAACCCATTGGTTATAAAATTGGAAATTAATCCAAAACCTGTAGATGGCGAAGACAACGAAGCAGAGAATTGCTGGGCGATCAATAGAATCTTGATTGATACGGGGAGCTCAGTAAATATTCTTTTCTACCATACTTACAAGACTATGGGGGGAAGGATAAAGAATTGATACCTTCGACATATAAGATATATGGTTTCAATGGAACATCGAATAAGCCTAAAGGAGAAGTTCATATGAGAATACCCTTGCAAGGGTTATCAACGGGGATTTTGTTCTGTGTAGTTGATATGGAGTCCCCTTATAATGCATTGATCGGAAGGCCATGGTTGCACGAAATTCTGGGCGTAGCGTCAACTTATCATCAATGCACAAAATTTCCTCATCCTAGCGGTGTCGGAATTATAAAGGGAGATTGGACGGAAGGACAAAAATGCTATGAGATCGACGTGGAGAGTTGCGAAGAGAGAGCTGCGAAAAGAAAGGGTTGGAAGCAACATGCAAAAGATGAACAAAGAAGAGAAATATTGATGGTGGATGCCATTGATGTAAGAGGAGAAGATACATTGCGAAGCAAGTGCATGAAAACAGTTGAAAATTATGATGGAAAGGAATCATTAAGAGATTTGAACGGTGCAGAGGCAGAGAACAGCAGGAGCAAAAAGTGTAAGAAGTGAGTAATCATAAAAAGGCAGTAACAAAAGCTTGTTAAGGGTAAGAGGAAGAAAAAATAATTGAAGAAGAAATATGCGAGGATATCGCCATCAAGAATGTATGACAATTTGATTGAAGAATTGAAAAACAAAAATGATTAAACAATGTAAGATTGTGCGATAACTTCGCAAACAAAATGAATGATTGAATGAATTAACAAAAATGAAAGAGTGAGTGAATGAGACGAACCTTTATGGCGTACACCCTAGTTCGCGAATGATATTTCGCAAGAGGCAAATGTAAGACCTAAAGTGCGTCATATAAGGGGGTATCTCTTGACATGGCTCAGTGAAAAGGTTACACCGCTCCTGGAACCTGAGTCATGGAGATTTGGGGCCCATGAAAGCCTATCCGGGAGAGATACCTTGGATTTCCAACTATATATATATGGTTATACCCTGGTTGGACGCCCGAGGGTCTCTTCCAAGGAGTAAGTGTATGCTCAAGGCGCCGGGGTACACGGTTGAGCCAAGAGTGCCTGGGGCATTTGAAGTGTCTCGGCCATTCTTGGCAAGTCTTGGTATATGCTGCACTCGGCCCGAAGAAAACTCCACTTAGGGTGCAGTCTCGTAACCATAAGCCATATAGGTATAAGGGATAAGAGACTGCGAAAACAACTGGTTGTTGTTAAGACCGGATGGGAGGAGCTAGTCTTGTATGGCCGATGTACGCCTCCTTGAAGGGGCAACCAGGGAGAAGATAAGGGCGGCACCCTCCATTAGGGAGCTGATAAGTGTCAAAAGACGCAAATGTAATGAGGCTTTATTTTCGCAAGGAAATTTAGGCTTGTCATATTTATGCGATGATCCTGTAGAGGCAATAATACTGACGCAAGGATAAGGCGAGATCAATGGGTTTTTGCATGAAAATGCAAAGACGTCCTGCGATTTCGTCGCGAAGACGGCAATGTCATGGGATTTTACATTCGCAAGAGTATTTAAGCCTGTCATATTGTTGCAAATAAAATATCCTGCAGAGGCAAAAATACTTAAAAAATGATAAGACAAGGTCAATGGGTCATTACATGAAAATGTAAAGACGTCCTGCGATTTTGTCGCAACGAGGGGTGGAGAAATAAGACCTTTAATTAGGAAGGAAAAATAAGACCACACAAGAATGATAAGGCAAGATCAATAGATTTCTTCATTTGTGAAGACATCCTGCGATCTTGTCGCAATGATGAACTTCAACATAACTAAAGATATAGACATACATAAAATTGAGGAAGCAAATAAGCTTGAGAAAACGATTATATTCCATCATAAAGTTACAAATAATAAAGGCCAAAGTCAGAGATTTCATTACTCAGAGATAATTGATCAAATCTCTCATTTGAAAATGAATAACAGAGGCAAGTATGGGAATGAATAGGATAAAATCTTGTTATTCATTTCCACATGATGGATTTATGTATTCATAATCTTTGGTCAGTTGAATTATAAATGAGAATTGCTTGATTAATATGCACAAGTAAAGAAAACAAAGATTGAATTCATATTTAGCAATCCAAGAAGATTAAAAGAGTATATATACAGATATTACAAGAAGCGAAAGAAGAAAAATAAGTTATTTCTTTGAGGATTCTTCTTCTTGGTCAGATTCTTCAATTCCATCATTCTTTTCGCCAGATTCTTCTTCTTCGCTAGCTTCACTATCGAGACATCCGAGAAAGGCATATCTTCAGGGAATATCATCGCGAAGACAAGGATATGAACTAAGAGGAATGCGTGATCATTGCAAACCGTTTCAATAGTTTGATTAAGCGAACAACATTATTGTTGAAATTGCCACTTTGTAGCTTGCAGGTTGTTTCTTCAACTTAGAATACTTGTTATTACGAAGAAAAGGAGAGCCCCGTTGCCATTTGCCGTAACTGATTAATATGCACAAACTCTTGAAAATAAAGAAAACAAAGATTGAATTCATATTTAGCAATCCAAGAAGATTAAAGTATGTATTACAAGAAGCGAAAGAGAAGTGTGGCCTGAAAAATAAGTTATTTCTTTGAGGATTCCCAACCATTGCCTACAGGGCCTGAACCTAACCGGCCGTGCATATGGGAATGAATAGGATAAAATCTTGTTATTCATTTCCACATGATGGATTTATGTATTCATAATGCTGGTCAGTTGAATTATAAAGGAGAATTGCTTGATTAATATGCACAAGTAAAGAAAACAAAGATTGAATTCATATTTAGCAATCCAAGAAGATTAAAAGAGTATATATACAGATATTACAAGAAGCGAAAGAAGAAAAATAAGTTATTTCTTTGAGGATTCTTCTTCTTGGTCGATTCTTCAATTCCATCATTCTTTTCGATTCTTCTTCTTCGCTAGCTTCACTATCGAGACATCCGAGAAAGGCATATCTTCAGAATATCATCGCGAAGACAAGGATATGAACTAAGAGGAATGCGGTGATCATTGCAAACCGTTTCAATAGTTTGATTGCGAAAACGAACAACATTAATGTTGAAATTCGCCACTGTAGCTTGCAGTTGTTTCTTCAACTTAGAATACTTGTTATTACGAAGAGAAAGGCCTTCTGCGAGTTCCCCTTTTTCAGACTCAAGTTCTTCAATCCTTGTTTGAAATCTCTTCTCGGATTATGCAAAACATATGACAATGAATTAACAACACAATAACAATACTACAGAGATAAGGAGCAAAAGTAAAGTATAATAAACAACCTTCTCCGTCGATATCATGTCTTTAACCAAGGCAAGATGCTCGGCATGAAGGCTAACATCAACACCTAAGTTATTCCCGGCATTATCTAGAACCTTCGCAGCCCAAGCGAATTCATCATCATTATTTATAACAAGAAGCGAACGAATTTGATCTTCTCGCTCATTAAGTATGGCATTCTGACGAAGAGATTCGTCTCGTTCAATTTGTACTTCGAGAAGAGATTTTTGAAATTTTGCTAATGCCTGTGCACCTTTATTAGCAATACGGTCTTTGTCATCTATGAGACCACTAATTTTCTTCCTTGCTAAACCTAAACTAGATCTATGCTCAATCTCTAAGAGACGATATTTGGCTTGAAGTTCATTTAACGGAAGGGAATCAATTTTGTTTGACGAACTGCTTAAAGATTCGTTGAGATGAGTGAGAAGAACATCATTGTCCATAGGCTCGGAGATGAATGGAGAAGAATGGCTTCTTCGGAGAGATTATATATGTCTGCGAAAAATAATAAATCAGGCAAAGAAAAGCAGATGACAAAATAAAGACGACTTGAAGAGTAAAAGTTTTATACCATAAAGTTGTTGATTTGCACTTTGAAGAGTAGACATTTTAGTCTTCTGAGAAGCAGACTCAACTTCCAACTGTTGAATTCTTTCATCTTTCTTGCGAGACATCGCAACTTCAGTTTCTAGTTCTTGGATCTTCTCTTTGAGTTGGAGATTTTTCTTTTCAAGGTTGTCGCGTCTTTTCTCGAGATCTGAGGCAACAACAAAGGAAGCTCTCCCAGACTATAAAGGAAAATAAAGAAATTGTTAAGATAAAGCTTATAATCGAAATTACAGAGAAGCAAAGGAATATGAACATACCAAAGCATTGAGAGCATTTAAGTGACTAGAAGTCAATGTTCGGGAAACTCCGCGAAAAGATTCATTATCCTCTAACAGCGGGGCATCGCAAATTTTAGCGAAAGCTTCGCAAGTTGCAGATAAATGATCATCTCCCAATCCTTGCATGGAATCGGAGAAAACACTAGACAATTGCGCCATAGCAGAAGTAGTCGAGTGATTCTCTTTCGCGGAGGAAGTACCAACCTCATTTTCATCCTCATCAGAGCTCTCACTGGTTTGAGAACTACAATGAGAAGAGGGATGGGTTTTCTGTTTTTTAGAAAGTGGAGCAGAAGATTTATCCTTGCGAAGAGTGATTTTATCCTTGCCCTTAACCTTCGCAACTTCAGGAACGTCTATTTCTTCAATAACCTTCGCACACGAATGAAGATAAGAAACAGAGGCAACAATATTGTTAAAAATAACAAGAGAAAGTATTTCTTACTTCATCCGTGATCGATCGGAGTATCGCCAGAGTACTCGGCTTTGGACGTCTACTATAACTCTTTTTCAATTTGGTAATCTGAAGATTTTGCAAATCTAGTAAATATAAAAGGAAAGAAATATCGCAAAAAGCAAATCTGAAATAGGAAGCATAACTCTTTTGCTTTTTCGGGCCATTTAAACTCCCAAGGGTGATAGTCTGCGAGATTCGCAGGGAGTACATGTGAACCTGCGATATAGGGTCCACTCAGAAATAACGGAACAACCCACCACTTCTCATCTTTGGAGTGTCGAGGAACATTATTTTTGCCCGAGTGCCAGTCAATATCTTGCATGAGCAGCTTATCAGCATCAATGTTATCTTTTCTCTTCAATGGAGCACCCCAGCGAGATTTATCATTTCTCATATTTATTACTGTATAATTCGCAAAGAAATTTTCTACGGTATACTTCTCAGCGACTATTGGTAAATTTGCGAATTTAGGATCTTTGACATCATCAGGATATAAAGATCCTTTACCAGCGCCACGATTGGCGAATTCAAGCATTAGGCGGATGCAGTCGCCGCTCAATTGATAAATAGCTCGCGAGAATTTCTCATGAGCAAGAATTTCATAGAATAAAGGTATCTCGGGATTGTATAGAGGAATGGGAAGGCCTGCGAGGAGTTGACCTAGCGAGACTATGATTTTCTGATCATCACACTGATGATCAGAAAATAGTTTTGCAGAAAGTATAGATGAAGATTTTTGATCAGGAATGGTCGATAAGATGAAACCCTTCTCTTGAAAATTCTTTTGAGTTTCTTCAAAAAGGGGTTTATATGTACGACCAAGTGAAGCCATTAATATAGTATGGGAATGAATGGAGAATTGAAGATTGAGAGAGTTGAAGGGGAAGATTACAGTAGCAGAAGCGCAAATTGCGGAGGAAGAAAGTTGAAGGAAAGTTGCAGAGGGAAAATAAAAGAGAAAAAGAGAAGGGTAAGAAAACTATATATAGAGAAGAGAATCCTCGAGAAAACAAATGCATTTAATGCGAGATGGGACGTGAATGGTCAAGAATAAGCGGTTGAAAGAGACGTGTCAAGAAAAGAGTGGAAGATGAAACACCTGTAATAAATTCCGTACATGAATAAAACGGATAAAAGTGAACAATCGCGAGATAAAAATGAGAAATTGCGGCATTTTAAAATATTGGTTCTCATGACATTTTCTCCTTCGCAGAAAAGACATGAGAAGAGACAATATGTAGGATCAGGATATCGCGACATCAATACTTCGCGAGATTAATAAATACAACATCACGAAGAAGTCGCGAGGAAGTAAAATAAATGACGCAATGGATGACGACAGCCAGAACACGAGGAAGATGTGAAAATCTGGCGAAGGTTAAGAGTGTCGCGAGGACGAACACTTATACACTTGCGACACTTCGTGAGTTATTCCCGAAAATAAAGGACAGCTTAGCTGTCATCCACTGTATACTACCCTATATAAAGGTTTGAGTCAGTCTGTTGTAGAGAGAGTTCTTTTTGAATTGTTAAGCAAGTCATTAGGAGAGAGAAAATCTAGAGTGGTTGTAATTTCTTTAGCACTGTTCTATCTTCCTTTGTAAACATTTCAAGAAAATAATCAATAAAACTTATAGTTATCCATCTTCAAATGGATTAGTTAAGTAAATTCTAGTGAGGGGTGTATTGCGGGATTTCCTGCAACTACATATTCGTTGTATTGGCTACTGTAATACCAGTTCGACATTCTCAACACAAAATAAACCCACTGACATAGGATTCGCGGGTGTTCAGAAAAACTTACCTCCCGTTCTAGACGGGGGATGAACCGTTGAAGTCGACTCGAGCCACCGACTCCGATGTCAGTGTACTAACCCGAGGGGCCGAGACGGTATCGTAACCGTCGTCCTTCCCTGCAGCAGTTTTATTTAAATGAACCCTTCCTTAGGGTTTTAAAAATAATAATGTCCAAAAGTACAAAAATAAAGTCCAATTAAAAAGTCCAAAAATAAAAATAAAAATTACAAAAATAATTACCTAATTACAGTATCTAAAAAAAATAAATAATAATAACACTATATACAAAATTTTCTTCTTCACTCCGTTCGGATCTCTCTTTTCTTTCCTATTTTGGCTTTGCTTTTCTTTTCAGCACTTTCTCTTTTTCTTTCGCTCCACTCCAAATCTGAAAGCAAACAGAAATACCAAAACGCGTAAAAAAGAACAAAAATAATAATAAATAAATAAAAACCTAAAAACAAATCTATAAACAAGTCCGCGTCGGCGGCGCCAAAAATTGATGATATTTTTCAATGATGTTGTAGTAAAAAGGTTGTCGTTCACTCGAACTTTGTTGAAATTGATTTTAGGCTTAAATAATGGAAAATTCTAAAAATAAGAAAATATATATACAAAAGTTGACAAGATGAAGAGATGATCGGGACTCAGGATTCCACCAGACTTTAATTTCATGCAATTCAAATACCAATTCTAAACAATAATAGCTCATAATATAAAGTTTCCTTGACTCTAATTCATTTCCTAAAGTAGATTTCGAAAGTAATGGTTGTAAATCTAAAGTATGGGATATCAAAACAATTGAGCAAGCATAACCCATCAATTGAAATGACAACTATTCAATGATAACCATAATTCAATTAAATAACTGTGCAATTAGTCATAAAAAGAATTAATATAATTACCGCATTCGTGAAGTTTTGCTTCCTCCGTCGACCCAATGATAGGATTTAGCTCATTAGGTTGGAAACACACTCAAAAGTTGATTTCATTGCTCAAGAAGGTATTTGGAAGAGGAAAGGGTATAAAGCAGTGTGTTTGTAACAGATATAACTGTTACAGAACCCACTGTTACAGAGAAACACTAACAGACTGTTGCAAACTCGAAATAATTGTTACAAAAATTATTACAAAGTTATTGGATTTGAATGTATAGGCAACGGTTTCTGCGACTGTCTAAATATGTTGTTTTGTGTTCTTCCTCTTCTTCTTCGCCTGAAAGTTGCAGACGAAGTGCAGAACTCGTCTGCAACTTCTTCTACAAACCAGAACTTCACCCCTAACTCTCCATGACCCTTCTCTGACTCCCAAAGATATTTTTTATACCCAGTAGCACCATCGAATCTCGTCATTAAGTTCAGAATAATCCTCTTTTACTCCCCTGCCTATTACCGATATTTCTTTCCCTGTTTAACTCTTCTACGCATCTTCTGCATTCATACTTCACATAAACACGTTGACTGCTCGTAATAGATTGAGTTACACTCGCTCCAACCTCAGAAATACTCCAAAGATCTCATGATTATCTCACTCACACGTCCCCTGTTTTATTCTCACGGATATACCAAAAATCCCGATATTCTTTCCCTGCATGCTATGAAGACTTCCTTATTTGAATTCTTCACGCTTGTGTAACTGGTTGGCACGCTCCAATATTCATCCAAACATGCCGCAACACACAAAATCTCATGATATATTTCAACCAACTCGCGACAGTATGAGGAAAGTCCGGGTATACCTCCACCTATGTTTTGCTCTTCCACGTACATTCCTCTTCCTTTTCTTTCGAAAACAAAAGACTTACCATCCCTGTTTAGTCGTAATAGGATGGTATCAATCCAAAACAGGAAACAAATCCAACCAAATCATGCTAAAATTCAATGCAGAAAAATCCGTGAATATCATACTCCCCTGTCTTGCTCCGAATGGATTATCCAGCCAATTTAAACTTATTCCAAAGCCCATACCATCCCTGTCTTGCTGAATTGAGCCGACCCAACAAAAATTAGCTGTTGAATCTCATGAAATCAAGTCCAAAACGTGAACCCTAATTCTGCCAGTAGCCTGTGAGATTTCCCGCCAAAAGTCCATTTTGAAATGAAGAAGATGACCTCCCCCTAACAGAGATGGGGGTGCAAATAGTGATTGAGGTGCCCCTTAACCAAAGTAAGAGTCCGCATAGCAAATGTCCTCTGGGTGCTTTAGACAACTTTTCGAGCTGATTTTTCCAAAAATGTTTATTCCCCAAAAATACCTACAAATACACAAAAACACAATGTTAGTACAAAAATCGAGTTCTAACAATACAAACATCGAGGACAATTCAAACACAAAAATGTGTCTATCATGGAGCAATACCTGGAACAAAGAAGGAAACAATTCTGCGATGGGAGAAAGGATCAGCGTATTCTTTATATTCCGCAAATCAGTTAGATCCCTGGAAGAAAAGGAGTCTCTACTTGTCGTGTATAAAGGCTCCGGATACGGTATAACAATCAAGTAGATGCTTATCTATCTGACGATAACCAACGTACAAAGGAAATGTGCCCTACTCAAGAACCAAGCCAGCCTCTATCCTGGTAATGTGCATCGAACTCCTCTTGTGAATTTCTTTGTCTGTCACCATCTAGTGCTTACCCCGTAACAATGTCACCGTTACGTGCTAAGCAGGGGACTTAATGTTGATGGTGGTTTTTAGTTCAGGGTCAAAATCGTAAAACCATATATTTAACGATGTGATTCTGCAAAAGAATAAAGGCCATTTGAAAGTAATGAGTGCTCAAACCTCTTTACTTACACATGTATTGAACAACTCAGTATATATATATATGAAATTCATTCAGAATGGTGTGCATAGTAGCAATCCCAAATATTCTGTGAATTCTATTTTATGCCAGCATTATTAACTAATGCATGACTTGCCTGGTATTTTTCCATGCTATGTTCCCAGCCGAACTCTCAATACTGACATGACATGACGATCAATGCTCACTCTCAGCAGAGTAGCATAAATCTCCCGAAGTGCTAGTATTGGGATCTTCACAAAAAATACTCATACAGGCTACATCTCTCTGACAAAGAGATCAACGCGTTCACACACTTATTAATTAAAGTTAGCGTGATCGAACACATATTTATTCTTAAAGAAAATTTAGACTGCCAATATCAGTCTCAAAAATAATCACGGCCGCACGATTTGGCCGCGCGATTTAACAAGCCTAGACCACTCCTGACCTAGGTAAAGCCTAGACCACTCACGCTGAACTAGCACCACATTGTGTCGGCTTCGACCGGCCGGACTTTGTCTAACCCCTCCCAGCGTTGTCAAACGCCATCCCTAAATAGGGTGGTTGCGCTGATTAGAAGAAGCTCGAACGAGCTAGACTGTTCAAAACAGTCTTAAAAAGTATCATGATCGTCCAACTTCGCCAGCCTGGTTGGACGGCTTGGATATTTCTACGAGTGATTAAGGAAGTGCCAGCATGCACACCGACGGAACAGTCTTGCCCCCACCCGATCGGTCTATCCACGACAACTCTGTAGGGAAATGAATCGTTTGCCCAAACTATAGCAGACGCGATGCTTTCAAACCCTGATTTGGGTCGCGGAAGCGTGTAGGATCATAATATCGCAACACCAACGCCCTTGCGAAATCCATGAATGACACATTGCGAAGGCATCGCAGACGAGTATTATAAATGACGCAACGGATGACGACAGCCTGAACACGAGAAAGATGTGAAGACCTAGCGAGATTTAGGAGTGTTGCGAGATTTTATATTTGTACACTTACGAGAATGTCGCAAGTCAGATCCGAAAATAAAGGACAACTTAGCTGTCATCCACTATGTAATGTCCTATATAAAGAGCCGAATAGGCTTATGAAGAAGGGAGATCTTTTTAGAGAGTGGAGAGAAAGTTTAGAGGAGAGAGAAAGTCTAGAGTAGCAATAACATTCTTGATTTCACTTCCTTCTTGTAAAATTTCTAACTCAATTAATAAAGAGATTGGTTATTGATCTTAAATATGTGTTAGATATTATGAATTCTTGTGAGGTGTGTATTGTAGGATTTCCTGCAACTACATATGGCACTAGAAACAGGGACTGAAGATTAAAGATTGGAGATTGTTGTTAAAATTGTTCAAATTAAGAAGATGATTGATAAATTGGTTAAAGTAGAGAAAATCAAAATCAAGGAACGTAATAGAAAGTTGGAATGTAGTTTGATTACAAAAACAATGATTAATGAACTTCATAAAAATATCAGAGGGAGAATACATAAATGAGATTTTGAAGGAAAGAAAATCGTAACAACGGAGAAAGCGTCACCTATGAAAGAATGGGAAAAATAGAAGATTACATTCACAGCAGCAGAGATATCAAGAGAAAACTTAAACCACACATCTCCTTTGGTAATCACAAGAACCACACGAGAAAGAAAAAGAAAAAGAAAAATCAGCAAAAAATTATGGAAGAATGGGCGGTAAACAGAACTCTAGTTGATACGGGGAGTTCGGCGAATATAATCTTTTACCATACATACAGAGGAATGGGATACAAAGATGAAGAGATGTCTCCTTCAACTTATCATATTCATGGCTTTGGTAAATCTATAACAAAACCAAAAGGAGAAATAGAGGTGCGAATTTTGCTGGGAGATATTGAAACACAAACGGCATTATGCGTAGTGGATATGGAATCACCATACAACATGCTGTTGGGAAGGCCATGGATTCATGTGATTAAAGTTGTAGCATCAACATTACATCAATGCATCAAATTTCCTATGCCAAGTGGGATTGGTGAAATTAGAGGGGAAACCGATAAAGCGAAATCATGCTATCAAATTGAAGTAAAACAATATGAAGGGATTCATGTGATTAAAGCTGTAGCATCAACATTACATCAATGCAACAAATTTCCTATGCCAAGTGGGATTGGTGAAATTAGAGGGGAAACCGATAAAGCGAAATTATGCTATCAAATTGAAGTAAAATAATATGAAGGACGTGCAAAGAAGCGAAAAGATCGCAGAAAATTGGCGAATGAAGCAAAGAAAGAAGAGGAATTTAGAGCTTATATGATAAGAGCAGAGGAAGGAAAAGGGATACCCAGCGAAATTTTGGATGAAGGAACTGAGCTTGCGAAGGAGATAAAAGAACCTACACTTATGGGATAACCTAAGGCCAGTTACACTGCGGCAGAACCAACGAAGGAAGTGAATGTTGGGACCGAAGAAGAACCAAAAATACTAAAAATTGGGACCAAGATGGAAGCAGATGAAGAATAAAAAAATATTGGTCTGTTGCGAGAATTTAAGGATATTTTCGCATGGAACATGGATGAGGTGCCTGGGATAGACCCATCTGTGGCATGCCACAGATTGGAAATTGACAAAAATGTAAGGCCATTCAAACAAAGAATCAGAAAAATCGCGACAACGTATCATCCTCAAATAGAAGTAGAGTTGCAGAAGATGCTTGATGCAGGGATTATAAGACAAGCAAAATATCCAAAGTGGATAGCAAATATGGTCGTAGTACCAAAGAAGAAGAAAGGGATAAGAATTTGTATAGATTTTACTGATTTAAATAAAGCTTGTCCGAAGGATAGTTTTCCATTACCGGATATTCCACAAATGGTCGAATCAGCAGCAGGAAATGATAGAATATCTTCTCTAGACGGATATAAAGGGTACAATCAAATTCCTCTCGCTGAAGAAGATCAGGAGCATACTGCTTTTTTTTCTCCCAGAGGGTTATATTGTTACACAAAAATGCCATTTGGTTTGCGAATGCTGGAGCAACATACCAAAGGATGGTAGAAAAGGTGTTTGCGAAGTGGATACACAAAACATTGGAAGTATATGTAGATGATATGTTAATAAAAAGTAAAGAAGCAAAAAATCATGTCCAAGATCTGAGGGAAATTTTTGAACAAATGAGACATTTTAACATCAAGGTAAATCCAGAAAAATGTATTTTGGGGTTGCATCGGGAAATTTTTTAGGTTATATCGTATCAAAAGAAGGAATACAAGTTGATCCATAGAAAGTACAAGCAGTTCGCGACATGCCAACACCGGCGACGGTAAAAGATGTACAAAAGTTAAATGGACTCTTAGCTTCGCTGGGAAGGTTCATTTCGCGATCATCAGATAAATGTAAACATTTCTTCAATATACTCAAAAAGGGGGCGAAGTTTAGATGGACATACGATTGCGAGAAAGCTTTTCAAGGAATAAAAGAATATCTGACGAACATATCTATTTCGCAAAAGTCAGAACCGGGAGAAGAATTATTAATCTATCTTGCGACAACTTCGCATGCATTAAGTGTTGTGTTATTGCGAGTAGATGCAGGACTTGAAAAACCAATCTATTACATCAGCAAAACATTCAATGCTGCAGAGAAAAATTATTCAAAGATTGAAAAACTAATTTTGGCATTAGTTTATGCAGCATTTAAACTTCGAATATACTTTCAGGCGCATGAAATAAGGGTACTAACAAAAATACCAATCGAGTCAGTAATGAAAAATTCAAAAAGATCAGGCAGAGTTGAGAGATGGAATGCACATATAGGACATTTCAAAATCAAATATGAAATACTATCTTCACCAAAATCGCAAGTTGTTGCAGACTTCTTAGCAGAATTTCCTTTAGAAGATGATGAAGCAGTGGAAGAAATGATGGATATAGAAGAAGAACATGGGAATCCAAGAGATCTGTTAACAGAGCCAAATAGATGGGAAATATTGGTGGATGAATCATCAAATGGGGAAGGTAATGGAGTTGGAATTGTTTTGATTTCGCCAGAGGGCAACAAAATGGATTTTTCCTTCAGATTGGAGTTTGCATCCACCAATAATGAGACAGAATATGAGGCTGTGATACATGCGCTGAAATTCGCAATAGAAATGAAGTTGGAAAATGTAAGAATCACCAGCGATTCGCAACTAGTCATTTGTCAAATAAAAGGAGAATACACTACAAGTGAATCATCCATGAAGAAATACAAAAAACTTGTTGAGGAATTATTAGCGAAAATCCCAAAAATAAAATGGAGACACATATCAAGAAAAGATAACAGACTCGCAGAAGCTTTTGCTTTTATCTCAAGTATGATGACGGGACCCAGCTGCGAGATGCATAAAGATACAAACACTTTTATCACCATCAATCAATAAAGAAGAAGAAGAAGAAGAAGAGGTAGATGTAATGATAATAGAAGATGGAGAACAAATACCTAGTATTGAAGATTGGAGAGCAGAACTTCATGCATACCTGAAAAGAGGAGAAACACCAAGAAATAGATTGGAGGCGCACAAATTAAAAAGCCGTGCAACAAATTATGAACTAAGGGATGGGATATTGTACCGGAGATCTTTTAATGGACCTTCACTCAGATGTTTAACACGAAAAGAAGGAGAAGAAGTACTAAAAATGTTACATAGTTGGGATGCTGGTAATCACAGTGGTGGAAGATCTTTGGCATACAAAGCGAAGATGCAAGGTTATTATTGGCCATTTATGCACGAGGATGCGAAGCAAATATCAAGGCGTTGCGAAGATTGCCAAAGGCATGGAAAGAAAATACATGACTAGGAGCACCATTAACATCTTCAACAAGTGTATGGCCTTTTGGAAAATGGGGTTTAGACATTGTAGGACCATTCTTACTAGGAACGGGGCAGAGAAGATATCTGATTGTCGCTACAGACTATTTCACAAAATGGGCTGAGGTAAAGGCAGAACAACATATTCGCGATAAAGAGAGAAGCTTGGGAGAAAAATCTTAGTGAGGGTAATATTTTAATCAAACTAGATGAATTAGAAGAAAAAAAGAGAAAGAGCTCTACAACATATGGAGAATTACCAACGAAGATTAGACAGAGAATATAATAAACGTGTTAAGACACGCGAATTTCAACCAGGTGATTTGGTACTAAGAGAAACACCAATATATCAGCGAGAAAGTGGTGGCAAGCTTGCGAAAAAATGGGATGGACCTTATATCATTAAGGATATAGTTGGAACAGGGGCATATAGATTGATGGATCCTGAGGGTAAAGATGTGGGCCACAGATTGGATAGACCATGGAATAGGTTATACTTGAAGAGATATTACCCGTAAAAGATTGTGGGAAAAGATTAGACTGCGAAATAATGTATGATTGAAGCAAAATGAATTTATATGAAAATCTTGCAAAAGAATCATTGCGAGATTGCACAAAATAAAGAAAGAACATGCGAAAATCTCGCACAGATAATGACAAAAGATAATAAAAAATCAATGACATATCAGAAAGGGGCAAACCTGCTATGGCGTACACCCTAGTTCGAGAAATCAAAATTTTGCAAGAGGCAAATGTAAGACCTAAAGTACGTCATAAAAGGGGGTACCTGTTAACATGGCTCAGGGAAAAGGTTACACCGCCCCTGGAACCTGAGTCATGGAAAATTGGGGTCAATAAAGCCCATCCAGGAGAGGTACCTTGGATTTTCAATCTAAGCTTATGACTTAGGTTGGACGACCGAGGGTCTCTTCTAAGGAGTCGACATTTGACCAAGGCGCCGAGGTACACGGTTGAGCCAAGAGTGCCTGGGCATTTGAAGTGTCTCGGCCATTCTTGGCAAGTCTCGGCATATCTTTTCGGCCCGAAGAAAACTCCACTTAGGGTGCAGTCTCGTAACCATAAGCCCTATAGGCAAAAGGGATAAGAGGCTGCGAAAACAACTGGTTGTTGTTAAGACCGGATGGGGGGAGCTAGCCTTGTATGGCAGAAGTACGCCTCCTTGAAGGGGCAACCATGGGGATGATAAGGGCGGCACCCTCCATTAGGGAGTTGATAAGTGTCTTAAGACGCAAATTTCATGAGGCTTTATTTTCGCAAGGAAATTTAGGCTTGTCATATTTGTGCGACAATCCTGAAGAGGCAACAATACAAAAGATAAAGATAAGACGAGATCAATGGGTCAGTACATGAAAATGTAAAGACGTCCTGCGATTTCGTCGCAAGACGGAAATGTCATGGGGCTTTATTTTCGCAAGAAATTTTAGGGCATTTCATATTGTCGCAACAAAAATTCCAAAGAAAAGGTTAAGGCAAGTTCAATACGTTTTTGCATACAAATGCAAAGACGTCCTGCGATTTTGTCGCAATGACAAGAGGTGGCGCAATAAGACCTTTAACTAGGAAGGCAAAATAAGACCACATGATTCAATAAAAGATTTATAAAAACTAATTATCATTTATGCAGGTCATCCATCGCAAGAAAGATAATGAGAGGCAGTATGGTAATTATTTAACAATGGGCATTATCTTTCTCGCAGATAAAAATAATAATAAAGAAATAAGTGCACCTCAGAGAGGACTGAAATACATCATATGCAAGAAGTTATGTAGGTGAAGAGGTTCAAAGAAATAAAATTACAAAAGAAGTTCAACTCTCAACATCAACTTTTTCGCAAGAAGGAGATAATGGACATCCTTCATTAATTTTATCACTCTCGCTAGCTTTCTCGATCTCGTTAGCTTTCCCAGCTTCGCCAGCTCTTCTTTCATTTTGGTTTGTTTCAATTTCTCCTCCATCTAGATTATTATCAACACCTTCATCATTTGGAAGAATTTCTTCTTCATTTGCAAAATCTTCGCCACTTTCATAATGATAATCGCTGTCCGGAGTACCAGGGACTTCATCATCATCTACTTCCAAAGGCTCGATGGATACAGGGGAGAGAGATCTGGATAATAAAATTTCATTCACAATAACTTCAGCCCTAAGATGAACTTGTCGAAGAAATGCCTTCTGGTGATTCCTACTTTGGATATCTTTGGAGTAAGAGAGATAATCAAGTCTTCTTTCTGCCCGATCGCGAGAACGAGCAAGAGAAGTAGCAAGTAATGCATTTTCCTTGCGAATCTTGGCGAAGTTAGATTCCAAAGTAGAAAGAGAGGAGCGAAGATCTTTCTCAGATTCTGCAAAAACAAAGAATAAAGAAAATCATATAGGCAAAAGATTCGCAAGTAAAAAGATAAGACATAATAAAAATACTTAACAAAGAAAAAATGGTTGAGGCAGTCAAATTTTATGACTACCTTCCTTTTGCGAGATAAGATATTGAGTTAAAGCCAAGCAACTGTTCTCCAAGTGATCCATGGCATTGTCAAACTTATCACCAACCAAGCCTTCAGCCGAGATCGTAAATTTTTTTCATTAGAAATGAGTAAGGTGTTTTGCTTCGCAAGAGAGGTGTAGGATTCTTTTAACTTGGAATATTGATCCTTGAGTTGACTTGCTTTTATGCTTAAAGCTATTCTACCTTGAATAAGTTTATCTCTCTCCGCAGAAGATGATTCTGTTACTTCTTTGAGTTTATTTCTAAATGAGCAGAGAGATCGTTCTTGATAATTACATACTTTTTGGCAAATGCTAAGTTCTTGCGAAGAGATCGCCACCTTATTCAAAAGAACTCGTTTCTCCTGAGATAGGGTTTGATTCTCATCTGATAAAGTTTCCAACTCCAGATTAGCTTTAGTCAAAAAGTAAGAGAGGCGAGACAATTCATTACTTAATAAATTTTGCTTTTGGACTAATTGAGCATTCTCCTTGGTAAGGTTATCTATTTGATCAACAGAATACGTATGAAGATTATCTAATTGGTTATATTGATCCATCCAAGCATCTATATCCATTCGGGCTTCCTCGGCGACGAATTCAAATTGATATATCTCCATTTTTCGTTTCTGGTTTAGAGCTTAAAAGGGGAGTAGAGATTTCAAAAAAAAAAAAAAAAAATCACCTTTTAGTTCCTCATTCTTCCTGCGAAGATTATCACGATCCAGCGAAATGTTTTGAAGTTTTTGATTCTCAAGATGAAGAGTGTCACATTTCAAGGTCATAGCTTGGAGGTTACTTTTCAAAGCTTCAATTTCCTTCTCCAAAGATGTTTGCGAAACCATTCTATCAGAGCCAAAATATTTACTTACAATCTCGCAAACACCAAATTTGATAGGATCAGTGGAAGCTTTCTTGACATCATCGAGAAGGGCGGATAAAACCTTGAAAGCAATATCCATCCCTTTTAAATTTTCTTTAGTAAAAGGGGGAGATTCAGATGATGAAGCGATGATGGCAGAAGGTAGGAGAGTTGAATCATCTTTCGCCATAGGTATGTCATCGGAAGACGAGATTTGATGAAGGTTAATGACTGGGGTTGAGGCAATGTTAAGACAAGAGGCATGGACAGTAGAAGAAGAAAAGGGTTCATTCGCAACAGGGTTATTGTCAGGAATTTCATTTATAGAAAGATTAGTTACAGGGGATGAATCTGCAGTGACATTTTTCGCAAATAAGAAGAGGGGATTCCGCTTGCGAAGATGTCGCAGTAGGTGTTGAAAGTTTAAACAAAGGAAATGAAACAGCTGTTTCAACATTTTTAGGATAGCGAGGTTTTTTGGGGGGGCCTCTCGACATTTGCATAACCCTGCGAATTACAAATTATATAAGAAACAGAGGCAACAATATTGTTATTAAAAGAATAAGTATTTCTTAATACCTTGCTATTCACAGGCTTCCTTTTGTTCACAACGAGTTTTTGCTGCGAACTCTTGGGAACATTAGGGTTTTGAATTGTAAACTTGGTGCTGGAAGTGTTTTTGCTGAAACAGAAACAGTATGGGAATTATCTAAAGATGAACAATATCAAATAAAATAATTTCAGTAGAGAAAATTAATTTTAAGAAGATCAGTTTCAGCAAAATAAACAAACCTTGATGGCTCCATGGGAACAGTAGCAGAAAGATGAAGAGGATTTATGAAAAGATGAACAGTGAAAAAATTGCAGACGACAAAAAGAAGATTTACAGATGAAGAAGACGAAGTAAAAGAAAGAAGACATTTTTACGATGGATCTCTTCTTAAATAGACAAAAAATGATGACCGTTAGCATTTAAAGTGCCGGTGAAAAAGGGAAAATTTAACACGTGTAAATGGTTATGCTTAATTTACGAAATCTTGTCGGCAGAAAGAAATGAACAACTGCGGCATTTTGAAAGTGTTAGTTCTCATGACATTCTCCCTTTAGCAGAGAAGACATGAGAAGAGGCAAGATGTAGGATCAGAATATCGCAACACCAACGCCCTTGCGAAATCCATGAACGACACATTGCGAAGACATCGCAGACGAGTAATATAAATGACGCAACGGATGACGACAGCCTGAACACGAGAAAGATGTGAAGACCTAGCGAGATTTAGGAGTGTTGCGAGATTTTATATTTGTACACTTGCGAGAATGTCGCAAGTCAGATCCAAAAATAAAGGACAACTTAGCTGTCATCCACTATGTAATGTCCTATATAAAGAGCCGAATAGGCTTATGAAGAAGGGAGATCTTTTTAGAGAGTGGAGAGAAAGTTTAGAGGAGATAGAAAGTCTAGAGTAGCAATAACATTCTTGATTTCACTTCCTTCTTGTAAAATTTCTAACTCAATTAATAAAGAGATTGGTTATTGATCTTAAATATGTGTTAGATATTATGAATTCTTGTGAGGTGTGTATTGTAGGATTTCCTGCAACTACAAAGCGTATTAGTGTCTTAAACCGATCACGACCATCCAACTTAGCCAGACTGTTTGGATGGCTTAGATCGCATTTTGGACAGTCAGGGAGGTACACACGATTTCACCATCGTCCCAGCACTATTCCTGCTCGATCGACTTACCCATGGGAAGTCAATGATGCATTGAATTTCTCGATCGAACTAGAGAAACCGCGGCTTTTTCAAAACCCTAATTGGGTTTACAGCAACATACTTCTGTGGTAAATTGGTCACAACCATCCATCTTCTCCAGCCTAAACGGACAGGGTAGATCTAGATTCAAGTGGTCCCAAAGGTGTTAACGCACTACACCATTTTAAGGGATTCGTAACTAAGATTTGCAACGGCACTAGGTCGGTTGCGAATCCCAGTTGCTAATTTTTTCGCAACAGAGGGATGCCGTTGCGAATTTTGCAACCTCACAGGCAAGGTTGCGAATTGCAACTGCGCTCAGTTCAAGCGTGCGAACCACTTGCTTGGTCGGAACACTAGAGGCGATAAACACGCCCAGATCAAACTTTGGTCAAGAGTTCTTTTCTTTTTTCCACCCTCAAGCCAAATCCATCATATATGCCTTCCTTATCGACTTTCCTTCTCATTTTTTTCCTCCAGCCACAGAACTTCTTCTCCTCTCCACAGATCTGAATAACTTCATCTCTTTTTCGTCCCGTTCAATCTAAAACCACTGAAATCAACCAGGTTTCCTTCGCATAAGCTTTTCGTTTCAGTTTTTAGGCTTTAGAGATTTTGCGATTTTAGAGATTTTGATGTCTAGGGTTTCAGCTGTGAATCAATTTTTTTTAATTTTACTTTATCGATTTTATGGTTTCATCTGTGAATCTTCTAGTTTCGATTTTAAGGGTTTATATTTCAGTTTTCCGAATTTCAGTTTTTCAATTTCTTGAACTCACAAATACAAGGATGAACCAATTGAGGAGAAGGTGATGATTTGGGTCGGTGTTGTGTAAGAAGAGTTAGAGAAAGGTGATTGTGATGATGAGTTGCAGTTGGTGAAGAGAGATCGAGTTTGATTCAAGCAGTTTTTTTAATGAATCTGTAAAGGAGATCGAGAGGAATTAGGGTGGTACTGATAATGCAAAAACTGCAATTAGGGTTTGAGTTGAACACACGAATTGATGGTGGTGATTCTGTTGTTTTGGAGAAGAAATTGAGCGAAATTCAAAATTAGGGTTTCTTGTTCTTCCCCAACTCTGCATAGATTAGCTAGTTGTAATGAGAACCTGGGTGTTTTTGGATTGAGAATGTAGATGGTGTTCGATAAAAAGCCTGACAAGAAAGGGTAAACTTTCTTATTGTCTATTTTTACATTTATGGCTTTATTTTCATAGGTATTAGCTATATTTGCAACTGTTGAATAACTAAAATGTGAGCGTTAAGTGCTTGAAGTGTGTTAAAACTATTGTATTGAATTACATTACTTGTGTTGGGTTTATGGATGCATAATTTCTCTGTTCTTTTAACATAACAGTTTCTTCCACCATCAATCTTTGATACATTTCTTGAGTTGTTGAGCACAATTTTGTATAGTTGCTTGCATGTGTTCATTGAAATTGCTAGCAATCATGTCGTTACATTGACTACTTGTATAACAATAAAGGATTTGCATTTTTACGTATCGTAGCTATTGTTACCATGTGAGAATGGGTACGATGTGCGAGGTCATCCCGTGTATATGCATTGTTATTGGATATTTAGGCCATCGACTTTCGAAAATATCAAAGAAGGCACATCTTACTGTGGCCAAGTTGTCTGCTTACTTGAATGAGGTATGTTTCTCGTTACTTATTAGAAATGGGGTGTTGGTTCTTTGGAGATTTGGAAGTTGTAGTTTTGGTGTTGTTGTAATAGTTCAGAAGGTCTCAATGTTGGGTTTATATGTAATTTTGAAAGAACTATGTGGTACGGGATTAAAAATATCTGATATACTTGAGTGGGTTACGTGTATCATTTCATTGTGGCCAAGCCAACTATCTATACTGATCAGCGCTTGTGTCCTTTTTATTCTGGTCATGTGATATCAACTCAATTTCTTGCGTTAATAACTGTTGTCTTCTTTTATTGGCAGGCTCTATCCTCATTGATGATCAAAATATCCGGAGCTGTACATTGGAAAGTCTTCGGCGACATGTTGGTCTAGTTTCTCAGGACACAGTGATTTGTTGATAGGTAATTATTGGGAATCAATAAAGTTTATTGCTTAAGATTTTTTGATAGAGAATTATTGGGAAGATATGTTTATTAACGTTGAATATCGTAAAGTCTCCTATTTCCATTGTGATTTACTATATTTGGGTTGTTAATGTTGATTTTGCATGTTTGATTTTGCGACTTTTATGTTTCCAAGTAATTTCTGTTTTTTAGAATCTATTGAACTTATTTTGGGGTCTCTAAATTATTATTAATGGTTGAGTTTTTGTATTCAAAGAGTTGGGTTTGAATGGTTTCTATTTATTTTATTCAAAGGAGATCGTTCATTGCTCAGTGGAGTCTTCTTGATCGTAATTTCTAGTCAACACGGTAAGCTCTGAATCTTCAATCTAGCCCATCTTTTTCTTTTATGTCAGACTTATGTCTAACCTTTAAAGATTCACTTTCCTTAATTTTGATATATGAGGTTTTGTTTATCTAACTGAATGGATAGACTATTGTCACCTGCGTCGAAGCATGGGTTTAGGATTATATCAAAGTTGCTAGTTAGAGTGCACATAGAAGAGAACCAAGGAGAATCTTTCTTCCATATGAAATTTGTGTGAACCTTTACGTAAATTTTTTCATTAGGTAAGACAGGATTTTTTCCGTTATGGTATTGATCAGAACTATACTTGTTGGACATTCCATGGAGAGAACCTCATGCCAGTAGTAGTACTGCCAATTTTGGAACTCATAGTTCTTCAAGTCATGAGTTTTAAAAGAAGCCATTGGGTTGTGTTTCAGACTGTGATGATGCTCCTAACTAAAATAAGGGGAAGTAGTTTTTGATATATTGGATGTAGATTTGTTTATTCTTACTTTCATGACTGATACAGTCTTAATTTTTATCCCAAATGATACATACATGACAGACAGTAGCATTCTACAACTATCTAAAAACAAACTATATTAACAAGCCCTCAGCTCATAATTTTCTGTTTTGTAACATGTAGAAGAAGGAACACAAGCTTGTAAGATCACCAAAGTTGCAGGAGAACCAAGTAAAATAAGGAGATCAGAGAGTGCCAAATATGAGCATTTTCTGGATTGGAGCAGGCTGTGACCAGCAATCCTGGATGCGATTCTTTGAGTTTCGAGAGCCAAGAAACTACTGCTCTTTTGAAGTAAAGTACTTAACACTTGTTACTCGAAACAATTTTATGATAATTTTGTTGCTTTCAACATCAAGACTTTAAGTCCTGTAGTCCTATGTCATATTCCATTGCGCATCTAGTAATTCCTAATTTTGTAAACACTCAACAAGCAGATTTGCATGATTAGACCATGTCCCAACAACTAATTCAATTATAATACTTCCTAATTTCTTTAACACTCAGCAAGGAAATCTGCATTATTTTGTTTCAAAAAAAAAAGTCTGCATTATTATACCATGTCACAGAAACTAATTCAAATCCGTGGGTTGATTTGTCGTGACCTCCTTCATGTTAATAGTAGATGTTGTTAATTCTAAATATGTTTGTTCGTTTCTCTATGGTTATATACTTGGGATGAGCTATTTGAATATTGTGGACTTTGCCTATAAGTACTCGCATTGATGGACCTTCCTTCTGATATATTATCAGTACTAGCACTCTTCCGTTGTTACTAATAATTTTCAAAGGTTGTTAGTGGTTGACACCTCTTGCTTGATTCTACTCTTAGTGCTTGGGGGAATAGCCTAAATAAGCCTAATCCTGTTCTTTGCAGAGGGGAATACATTTATCCCCATTTTTCTTGAAACTTTTTGGGTAATTGAACATTTTTTACATGCCAACTTACCTTTTTCTCTTCTATCATTGTCATACAGTTGTAGCATAAGCATATGAAGCTCACTAGGTACATTGTTTATGAATTTGAGAACTGTTTGGTCAATCTATACTATATTATGCGTAATCAGAATAAAAAGATTCCTTCAAGTTTTATAGGACAATAAGAAACAGATCTAGCAGTTGAACATTATTTGTCAAAAAATGTGGGAGTTGGAGTGTAACTGCTTGTGAAGTATCTAGTTGGGCTGCCGCAGGCTCACAGGTATATCCCGATTCATTGTTTGCTCATCTCATTTTTAAATCAAATTTGGTGTTCATTTTAGAAGTTTTGAATCACTGTTAATCATCATTACTCACCGCTTTTTTCAATATTGCATCTGGTACCTTTAGACATCTCCTGTTCTCTATTTAGTTGGTAATAAACTAGTAAATTTTTGGCAGTGCAATATGGGGATAGTATCCTCGGGAATATGAGCAAGTTTGTAACATTGCATTAATTACTAGTTGATCTATTTTGAATGATAGGAAAGATATCCCTCAATGACACTAAGTGGTAGGAAGGTCATATACGGTTTGGACATTATTTGGACAAATATTTTTAATAAGATAATTTGATCCAAATAATATCAAATATTTTTAATAAGATAATATCTATATAGTCACGGTATTTCATTTTTTTTAAAACCGTGATTATAGATATTAAAGCCTCTGACATTATTTGGATTTTGAACCTGGTATTATGAAATAGTTGCGTTTCGTCGTTTTGTTTGACAAAGTATCAGTTGGGTTGGTCTTTTCTGGGTAGTTTATCTCTGTTTAATTCATGGAAAGATTGTTGACTTACTTTTCAGACACTTTTCTCAGGCACAGTTGCTGAAAACATTGGCTATCGGGATTTCTTAGGAAAAATTGATATGAAGAAAGTTGAGCATGCAGCAAACACTGCAAATGCAGATGAGTTCATCAGAAACCTTCCAGCAGGATATGAAACCAATATTGGATGAAGGGGTTCAATTTTTAGTGGGGGCCGAAAAGCAGAGGTGAGATCTCAAACCCTAGAAATTACTCGGTTTAAGCTTGGAAACGATATCGATTGGAAGAATTTGTGATGCTTTGTTCGCAGTTAATTGAATGATGCTCTGTTGTGAGATCGAAAGGTTGGAGAACAAAGCGACAAAGCAAAGATCCATTAGGTCCCTTAGCGGCTCCAAGATTTGTAAGTTAATGTAGTATCTCCTTATAGAGATTTAAGTTAGAAGAACTTAGGAATTTCAGAAGTTTCAACTAACTGAACTTAGGAACTAAGTATGTTTCTTTGTATGTCCATTAAATAAATGACATAGTTTGTATCAAATTCTCATACTTGTTGTTAACTTCAATTGAAGAATTATTTTTTCATAATGATGAATGTGGAAATGAAATTGAATGAAGTTTGTATATCTGTGTATGTCCATTGAATGAATGACATAGTTTGTATATCTGTGGAATGATGAATATGGGGAATTGGGTAACTGCAGGGGGGGACTGAGGGGGGGAATGGATTTTGACCAGGTCAATGAAGACTTGACTTTTTTTTTATGTTGCAAAATATTAGCAACGTCTCTGATCTGTTGCTAAGTTAGAACCAGAACCAGTAAATTAGAACCAGAACTAATTACATTTTAGTTCCGGGTAGGGGTATTCCTGTAATTAGAAACAGCTTAGCAACGGCAGATCTTGGTTGCGAATAAACAGAGTCGCAACGGCAAAGTACGTTGCGAATATCCGTTGCTGACCAAGAGTCGCAACGGAGCCTATGCCGTTGCGAAAAAATGCAACACCGTGTTTTGAAACGTCAACCTGCCATTGCGACCCCAGTCAGCAACGTCCAGGCTCCGTTGCTAATCCCTAAAAATGGTGTAGTGACGTTCCCACCATCGACCCACCTTTACACGTGACCGGCTGGCCTATGCAAACCAGGGATCGATGCCTCGAAATGCACGTCCAAAGGGCGGTGGGTCACACGGTTTCCAAACCCTAAATTGCATCAACGGTAGTATGCAACTGCCGTAAAACATCTCGTCCATCCAACTTTACCAGCCTGGTTGGACGACATAGATTTATTTCCAGCAAACCAACAAACTAGCATGGCAATCACCGGCCATCCCTCCTCCGTGAGCAGAGATCGACCAAGTAATGGCGTGTCCCTAGAGCCACCAAACGATCACCCAAAGGTGGTCGATCATGCTTCTTCCTTTAAGACGCTTATCCGTGACTTATTCAATCAAGCTCTAAAATAACGATGCTTCATACACATCGATTAGTTTGAGCTGCTTAAAAATGATGCTTCACATGAATCGAATACATACATATTTTATTGGCCTCATAATCAACTTAGTTGTTTCACCTAATAGCACCATGCTATTCTCCGCGGCAGGTCGCACGACTTGACCTACTTATTCGAGACATCAAACATATCACAAACTGGGGGATACTTACTGGGGTATTGGTCTGGCGGTTTACAGCGTGCAGCGTGCAACGTGTCCATTACGAGAACGTGTCAAGAAAGATGGACGTTTATCAGTAATGTGAGTAGTGGGAGAACGTGTGATCAGCCATCCCTCATACGGAAACACGATGATCTCTACCTTCCGTACAAACCCACTTCTCCACTACTTCACTTCCTCCACTTCATAAGAGATCAGGGTGACGCTCAAATAACTTGTATATAAAAGTTTTCAATCTATTTTGAACGAAAGAACACAAGTGTCATCAACACAAGTAGCCAGAAACCATTTTTCTGATACACAAGTCATAAACATCCATACCTTCATTTTGATATCAAACACCTTCTTCGCTTCCCTCCCTAAGATCAACCCTTCTCCTTCATCTTGTGACCAAATTGAGTCTGGAACGGCCATTTCTTGGTTTAGGCCAGAGTCTTACAGATTGATCTCTCGAATCTAAAAGTACTCCCGTGCAGTGCATTTGTTTAGGGTTTGAATTCGTTTCTCATCAACACACCCAAATTTACCAAAAACAGTAGAATCAGTTTTTGCCCCAAAACAATATGGTATCTAACTTATATGTGTTGCACATGTCCATAGGATCGGTTCCCCTTTGCCTAAAAACGTGTTGCACATGTTCATAGGATCGGTTCCCCTTTCTGCTATAAACCTTTATGCACCTCATACAAGGATCGGTTCCCCTTTGTGATGTACTGCACCTCTTACTAGGATCGGTTCCCCTTTCCCATATTTGGTCAGACAGAAAATTAATCACAAACCCGATCATACCATCTCAGGTGATTACTTAAGATCGGTTTCACTAATAAAAGTCATACCAATACATAAGTCAGGCCTTTGTGAATATTTCTACCAAGAACACAACAAGTCGTGAACGGTTATACTCAATCACACATATTGGTTGTTCATAATATATACAATGATAACAAAACCAATAACGCCTGGCGATTTCCTTTTCGATTCACAAACAAGTTTATGAACTTACTTCCTTAGAACACATGTAAAACATTGTTCCCTAGGATGAAATCCTCACCTCATACCCATACATAATCACAATAGCATTCAAATGATTATGGCGATGTCTTATCTACAAAGTTTAATGGTTAAGCAATAAACCTCGTATTGTATTCATTAATACTATGTCTATCTAGAGTTCAAATATGCTTCGCAGTTTTGTTTTCAATATGCACGCCTTGAAAGATACATTAGGGAATGAAACAGTTCAAGTCAAATATCACTAACCTCAAGTGGAAGGATGATTGTTGTCGTTGTAGCTCCTTGCTTCTTCAAATCTTCAAGTCTTCGCAATACTTGTAAATTCTCATATCCTAATACTTTCAATCTAACCTATACGAAGTTGACTCAAGTACATAATAAAGCGACTCTTCACATGAGTTTTGATTCACTAAAATATGAAAACCAAACTTGACATACCAACGCTTGGTGGGTTCAACCGAGCTATGCTCTAACATGGAGGTAGAACCGAAACTTGTTTTGATAGAACCGTTAAACCCATGATTGGTGATTGAGTGTTCTTGATCAATCACATAGTTCTTGAAAGTCAGATGAACCAATTCTAAACTTATTTGGAAGTGTGGAAAATCGGTTTCAAGATTGTAAGTATGAAAGAGGACTTACAGAGTAAGGATGTCGACATATTTTGAACATGTGCAGTAACGCTTATCTTTAATTTTTCAAAGTTATTCCTTAATAACTAAAGGAAGAAAATCCCAGGATCGAAACATAAATAAGTTAAGAATCTTTTATTTAAGGTTTTTAATTTTATTTTAGGAAAACGAGAATTTGTAAGGTTCATTTACTAGTTGAAGATTTTCCAAAAAGATTTTCGGTCATTATTTTGGACAGAGCATTTCTAGGAATTATGGAAACCGAATTTGGAATATATTGCGTATCTTGAGAATATTTTCAGTTTTGGAAATTCCTTGGTGTCCAAACTTCCTTGTCTATAAATACTTGAAGTTTGCATTTCTAGCAAACTAATCCTTCGCGATAGCAAACTTCCTCGGGTGTGTTGTTACTGGTGAAGCCGCCTATTCGGAGAGGTGGGCAACCTAATTAGGCGAAATCTCATACGACGACTCAGTTTAAAGTCTTCTTTGTGATTGAGAAGCTCTATTAGTACCGTTGGTGGACATAATTGCGGTTTATCTTGTGTTTTCGATTGATTTGATTGACTAACGGTGGTTGAACTTTGATTGCACCTAGTTTGTTTATGCTTGAGAATCTTCTCTTCTGATATAAGATTCACTCAAACTAGATCAAAGTTTCGACAGGGATCTTTAGACTGTTTGTAGATCTAAAGACGTCTTGTGATAATCCATTGTTAACAGACTCCGTTCTGTGCGTGATTGATCACAAGAGATTCAAGTTGTTGTGTACAGGCGTTTATTGAAGATCTAAGAAAATTTGAAGACAAAAAAGATATTGAAGATTTCTGATTTGGGGTTCATAATCTTTGGTGTGCACAATACTTGTTTCGGTATAGAGGATCCAACTATAATCGGTTTATCCTTGTGGTAGATTGGATTGATTAGTTGTGTAGAGCGGCATCAATACAATTCTTTGGGATTAAAAGTATTGATTACAAAATCTTAACAATTACCTTTGGTAGTTGAGAATAAGATAGATCTAAGAACCCTATATAAAGGGTCGAGTGAGTCTGATCTTTTTAGAAGGAGTTTATTGAGATAAACAAAATTCTATTTTCCCGTGTAAGCCTTTTGATCTTACATCTTCTAATGTCACATCACTTGGTTGAAAAAATTTCCATGAAAATTAGTTGTTCATATTTTCTAGATCTTCAAAGTTTAGGTTCAAAAATGGAAATGTCATGGAAGAAATCACACTTTCGGGAGTAAACGGCATCATTTGTTGTTCCTTTTCGGGAAAAATCAAAAGGAAAATTGAATAAGGTTTGATAGATTCTAAGTTGGAGGTGAATAAAGTTATAGTATTGTGTGTTTCGTAGCACAATTGGGAATATAAACCATAGGTCGCGGGTTCGAATCTCCCTCCTCAAAAAGAATTTTTGCTTCGCAAAGAGGGGAAAAATGGATAATCTCATCAAGATTCTTTCGCACTAGGTGAACTATTCAGGTTTTTGCATTGAAGGAGTTTGATTTTTTAGTTAGATAAACAAAAAGGTCCTTTTTACAAAGATTTCGTCGAACTCACATCACTTGGTTGATTAAATTGATTATAATTGCTACACAAACATTATGTACGTCATCCAACTGGTAGAGAATAGCTATTTTAGTTGTTATTGTGTCCTAACATTAAATGCACCGGTTTGAAAAACGGTCACTACCTAAATCCAAGGAACCAAAGGAATTGTTCCATATTTCTGTAGGCGTGACTTATTCATAAGTTGGAGGCGAATGGGAATACATTCTTCTGCTCATTCCCTCATCAACAAAAAACCAAAGATCACTAACTAGGTGAACTATAGGTTTAGTTGCTTGTTCTCAACTATACGAGATTGAATAGTTGTAGTTGGTTTGATTTTGTATCCACTATGTATTACTTAATCCTAAGAGTATTCAGAGGGAGAGATCTTTTTAGAATGACAAGGTCCCGCTATTTTCTGTGGTTTATGAATTCAATCAATTAATGCATTTTGATCTTACATCTTCTAATGGTTTCCTCGTTAACAAAATCTTGTTGTGTCATTTACTTTTATTTTCCGCATTATAATTGTCTTATTATAATTAAAGTAAATTACACAAACATTAATTCCTATTTTAGTTGATAGCAATCCTATTGTGTTTGGTTAAGTCCGAACCTCTTATCAAGTAAACATACTTTGTTGTTGTATTGTCTCATAGACGATCACAGGAAGTGTGAACCGATTAGTTGTATTGTCTCGACTCAGTCCATAGACAATCACTTTCGGAGAAAGGACTTATAGGTAGGAAAAGTTTTAGCTTGAGGTATATTTGGGTACCCTCGCCTTTTTAATTGGTATCAGAGCAGGCAAACACGAAAAGATATAACAATCTGTGTTTGATGCGATCCAACCTATAAGACATGAGTCAAAGTAGATTTAAGCGAGAGAGAAAACTTAATAAAGACTCAGTTAACGTATCGCAAGATGTTGAAAGTTTTGATTTTAAGAAATGTTTAAAAGGGGCTTCTTCGTCAAGTTCTACTTGCTCTTCTGAGAATAAGTCTGAATGTTCTCAAGACGATATTAAGTTAAGTCCTTTATTCGTAATCAATGATTCAGACTCTGAAAGAAATATTCTTGATGACGAGACAAACATTGATTCATCGAAAATATAAACATTTCATCAAAACGAATTAAGCGAAAAATTTCTCTCATGTTCAACTGAACTAATTCTTGCATTAGAAAGAGAAAAAAAACATCTAGACGATATAAATTGTTTGCAAGCTATGATTGATCAACTCGTCATTGGTTTTGACTCCTCAAAGTCTGAATTTGTTTCTCTAAAAAGAGAAGCTTCATTAGAGATTCATTCTCTGAAAGAAAGGCTTAACAATTTCCTTGAGGAAGCAAAGAAAACTGATTCTAAATATATACAGAATTTTGAGGAAAAAGCAAGTGCTAGTCTTTCTCGAACAGAACTTTTAGAGAAAGATCGTGATGCTACTCTTGAAAAAGTACATTTTTTGGAAGAGAAACTTGCTGATTATGATGCAAGGATGAACTCTCAACAAAAGAGTTTTGAAGAGAAAGAAGGTGAATATCTCTCCCGAGAAAAACACCTTGAGGATGATCTAGCTAGTGCTCTTGATAAAATCAAGATGTTGGAAGAAGAAAATTTGGACCTTAAAAAGTTCAATGCTAGCTCAACTAATTTAACCTCAATGTTAGAAGCAAGTAGAAATCATCGTGAATAGATGCTTCAAATATTAGCAAAGAGGTAAAATTCGTTAAAGCTACAAATTCTTCTAAACCAGAGGCTTCCACCAATGTAAAAGATGCTCGTATTTCTTGTAAAGAAGTAAAACCAGTCAAGCTTAAGAATTGTGTTCAACCGGCAGCAATCAAAGAGAGCACTTCTGCTAATGTCAAGAAACCAACAATGTTGAACAAAGATAAGAAGAAGAAGAAGAAGAAGAAGAAGAAGAGTCGATCTCCAATGCAAGAGGATCCACAAAAAGGTAACATTAAAACTCAGACTTCGTATGTTACTAAGCATTGTTGTTATTGCGGTAATAAAGTGCATGTGGAATGGGGATGCAAGATTCGTAAGATAAAAGATACACTTTCTTTTGTATCAAATGAATTGGCTAAGATTGCTCCCCAAAGGAACTCAGATCGGTATTGTCCTAAGTTTAGTAAAAAGAATTATTATAATGATAGTTCAAATATTGCATATCACTCGACAAGGTCGTTTCATAAAAGACCCAATTATAGAAAGTGAGATGACTTTTTAAATGCAAAAACAAGATCTGATGTTCCAAATTGGAGAAAGGGTGTTTCGCAAAATATTCAAAAGGACAATGATCCTAATGGTATGAAGGAGAAAGCTGCTCCTGCGAAACCCAACTCTAAATAGGTCCCGAAGTCCTCCATAGCCAAGAAGGGACCAAAAGTTAGTCACAAGAATGACTCTCAGCTGCTAATTGTTGGTGACAATAATTACAAGAGTTTTCTTGAAAGACTAAAGAAAGACATCATGTCTGAATTCTCTTGTACTAGTGGACGTTGTGATAATGACACTCTTCATCCCAAGTCAAATAAGAAAAACAAGAGAAAACAAACCAAGCAAGAGGTCAAGAATGATGAGTATGTCTTAGTCACTCATGACGAACAAGACAAGGCTCAACTTAACACAACATAGTTGTGTTAGAATGTGCATACTCACTCAATCTTTTTAAAGGTGATTAAGCACATGAAAAAACTGAGCACATGATCTCTCGATTATTTTATGACTAATTAACATCTTTAGGGAGATTTATCTTCTATACTCATACCTTCTTTATCTATTTTTGATCTTTTGATAGAAACGGTAATTTTGAGTTGATTATGTTGATATATACTGATCATATTTGTGTAGCTCTTGCTTTTTTGGTCAAAACGAGCCAAAAATCACTGAATTCGGACTTAGTATGCAAAAGTTATGTCTGAAACTGTTTCGTGTATGAATTCGTGTGGTATGACCGATTCCTAGAAGCAAATTCATATGAATGAATGTTTATATTTTTGATTTGAATAGTCAGTTTATGGGATGTTTGATTTCGGTTTTATGACCTTGATATTTGATCTCATAATGTTGTGACCCCTTATGGACCTTTTGATTTAGCAGGATTAAGTTCTAGCCCATGTTGGTAGGCTTTATCAAAGGATCATGAGGGGTTATGATAGAAACAATATGTGAAAAAGTCACAATATGTTGAATCGGTTTTGGTTTAGCATAAAACCATATGTGTTTCGGGGGTTTTCAAATTTTGCTTGCAATAGTTAAAAACCGGTTTTCAACCTTTCTCTGGTAAAGGTTGGTTGTTGTTATTCTTTTGTTTTGCATAAGGATGACAACATAATGATATTTCGATATCAATTCTCCCTGGAAGAAGATGCAAACATATTGGAGAAGTGGATGCGAAATTGGAGGTAACAATCTTGTTAGTTAATTGTTTTCCTGTTTAAGAAAAGCCTGATTTTTATTTCATATATTTATTGCTTTTGCTTAACAAAATTTCGGTACAATTGATGTTTTATTCCATGATGTGTGTATGGATGTGTGTGTGATTCAATTGTTTCCTGTTAAGAAAAACTATTGTTATCTTGCTTTATTGTGTGGTATCAATTGTTTAGGCTTACAAAATTTCGGTGCAATTGCGGTGCTATAATGTCTATGTTGTTTCAATTGCTTCTGGTTGAGGTGAATAATTATGCAAGTTGATTTATTTGGTTTGTATGAATTTTTTATGGCTTAACGAAAGAAAAGGTTTACGAGATGAATTGTTTAGTCCAATTCGATTCCGGATAAGAGAAACTAAGTTAATTCTGATCTTAGTTAGACTTATCAAAGTGGAGGTTTCGGTTATTCAAGTCTAATCGAATGCCTTAACAAGAAATGCTAGTTAACTAACCTAGTACTTGTGTTGTTTAAAACTGAAAGGTCTAAGTTATATGGATAATTAGATCCTGATGAGAAAAATAGAGTTATCTTTATTTTGGTATTATCGAACAAGCGATTGTATTTGTACAATCGGTTTAGCAAAAGAACTAAGGTGCTTAGTTGATTTTTGGTTTGCTAAACTATTAGGGAAAATTGCTTCGGGCAATTGTTTCCTTGATAACATATCAAACCAAATTACATTGTAGTTTCGGTTTTGATATTGGTTATCAGAAATGGTGTGTGGAACCCTTATGCTTAACTCTATAGGTTGCAAGTCTATTTTGAGATTTGTAAGATTCTTTTCGGTTTGTCCTTTATTTTTTCATTTCTTTGTCATTTTGTGACAAAAAGGGGGAGAAATATATGGAGTAAACAAGTGATACTGGCATTAATTTTATATTGATTGGTATCACTAAGGAAAAGAACATTGGTGCTTAAACATTTATCTGACGAAAGAATGAAAGCATAGACTAAGGGGGAATAACGAAGACGTGCGGGTTGATAAAATCTACCTATCTTACCTTTAGGGGGAGTAATATTCTTTGTTATTATAATGTCGACAACGGCATTTAAGGATTGAATGTATACAGGTTATTGTGCTGTTGAATTCGGGAATAAAGCGTATGTGTAATGAATTCTTGTAATTTTTTTATCCATATGATGTAAGAGTTTTGTCACTAAAATTGACAAAGGGAGAGATTGTTAGAGCATAGCTCTATTGAACCCACCAAGCGTTGGTATGTCAAGTTTGGTTGTCATATTTTAGTGAATCAAAACACATTTAAATAGTCGATTGATTATGTATTAGAGTCAACTTCGTATAGGTTAGCTTGAAAGTATTAGGATATGAGACATTACAAGTATTGCGAAGACTTGAAGAAGTGAAGAAGTAAGAAGCTACAACGACAATATCATCCTTCCACTTGAGGTTAGTGATATTTGACTTGAACTGTTTCATTCCCTAACGTATCTTTCAAGTCGTGCATATTGAAAACAAAACTGCGAAGCATGAACCCTCTAGATAGACATAGTATTAAGGAATACAATACGAGGATTATTGCTTAACCATTAAAATTTGTAGATAAGACATCGACATAATCTTTTAAATGCTATTGTGATTATGTATGGGTATGAGGTGAGGATTTCATCCTAGGAAACAATTTTTTACATGTGTTTTAAGTGTAGTTGCAGGATTTGCTACAACACACCCCCTATAATATTTTGTAGATCTAAATCTTATTAATCACCTAAATTTCAAATATAAATACTAGAAATATAAATTGACACAAGGATTTTTTACATGGTTCGATCAATGTGATCTACATCCATGGTTCCTCACTATGATTGTTGAGGTTACATTAGTATTTCATTTACAATATCCATTAATGGATATTTGGTAGAGTTCTAGATCTAGTTTTTGGGGAAGAAGATGATAAAGAAAATAAAGTCTTTCTCTCTCTAAAAATATCTCTCTCTCTCTCTCTCTCTCTCTTACCAAAATTATCCTCTCTAAAGTGTATCCTCCTTTTCTCTCTCCTGCCTTTCTCTTTATATAGGTTTTTACATAGTGGATGACAGCTCACATACAGCTCATATTCTCGCAAGCTCTTGTCACCTTCTCGCGGATTCTTCATACCTTTCTCGTATTTACTGCTGGTGTCGTCTGTTATGTCATTTTTAATGTTAGTCTGCGACGGTTTCGCAATGTTGCTAATGACAATATCGCAAGTATGTTTGTTGTTGCGATATTCTGATCCTACATCTTGCCTCTTTTTTCTTGAATATTGCTTGAAGAGCGATCTTTAAGAAAAAATCCGTTGTTGTAGTAGTCTTTAATCTTTGTTGATGAAGGAACGAGCGAAAGAATACTGGACTTGAAAAGTACGTACTTGCCTCTATTCTTTTGCGGAGTTCCAAAGCTTTGTGAAATAAATAAGAAGTATCAACCCTTGAAGTATAAGAAGTATCCGTCCTTGATGTAATAAGTATTGCCTCTATTCATGCGAAATTATTACTTCATTTTTGGTGAGAATTCTTGTCCATTTTGGAAATGATTCTTGCCGAGAAGATAAAGAACATAAAATATTTTCTAGGTAATCCATAGTTGCCTCTGTTCTTTATCTATGAAGGTAGAATCCTTGAGAAAATGTTGAATGAGAGAATCATTTCTTTATTCTTATCTTGCCTATGTCTCATGTTTTGTGCTCATGCGATATTATAATCTCTTCAAGTTGCTTATAATTTTGCGAAATAACCACATTTTGCAAAATAATCTCATTCTGAGAAATTCTGACTCATTCTGCGAAATTATGAATACCTATGCGAAATTATGAATACCTCCGCGAGATTCTAAATAATATTGCTGAGAGATTCTAAATAACACCCTTGAGAGATTCTAAATAATATTGCTGAGAGATTCTGAATAACACTCTTGAGAGATTATAAATATTACTGCTGAGAGATTCTGAATAACACTCCTGAGAGATTCCAAATAGTTCTGCTGAGAGATTTTGAATAACACTCCTGAGAGATTCCAAATAGTTCTGCTGAGAGATTTTGAATAACACTCCTGAGAGATTCTAAATAGTGCTGCTGAGAGATTTTGAATAACACTCCTGAGAGATTCTAAATAGTGCTGCTGAGAGATTTTGAATAACATTCCCGAGAGATTCTATATAGTGCTGTTGAGAGATTCTGAAAAATACTCCTTTGTTATTTTCGCTGCCTCAGACTCATTTTCATGTACATATTCGCAAACTTATTTGTTTAGATATAATCATTTTCGCAAGCTTATTTGCTTACCCATTTTTGTGTGGTCTTATTTTGCCTCTCCTCGTCATTGCGACAAAATCGCAGGACGTCTTTACACTTTCATGTAAACACCCATTGATCTTGCCTTATCATTTGTCTTGTGTGGTCTTATTTTGCCTTCCTAGTTAAAGGTCTTATTTTGCCACCCCTCATTTTTGCGTCAATATGACAGGCCTAAATATTCTTGCGAACATAAAGTCCCGTGACATTGTCGTCTTGCGACAAAATCGCAGGACGTCGTTACACTTTCATGTAATGACCCATTGATCTTGTCTTATCATTTCTTTAGTATTATTGCCTCTGCAGGATGTATTTGTTGCGACAATATGACAGGCCTAAAAATTCTTGCGAACTTGAAGCCCCATGACATTCTCGTCTTGCGACGAAATCGCAGGACGTCTTTACACTTTCATGTAAAGACCCATTGATCTCGTCTTACCCTCGCGTTAGTATTATTTCCTCTTCAGGATCATCGCACAAATATGACAAGCCTAAATTTTCTTGCGAAAATAGAGCCTCATGACATTTGCGTCTTTTGACACTTATCGGCTCCCTAATGGAGGGTGTCGCCCTTATCATCTCCCTGGCTGCCCCTTCAAGGAGGCGTACATCGGCCATACAAGACTAGATCCTCCCATCCGGTCTTAACAACAGCCAGTTGTTTTCGCAGCCTCTTATCCCTTATACCTATAGGGTTTATGGTTACGAGACTGCACCCTAAGTGGAGTTTTCTTCGGGCCGAGTGCAGCATGTGCCAAGACTTGCCAAGAATGGCCGAGACACTTCAAATGCCCCAGGCACTCTTGGCTCAACCGTGTACCTCGGCGCCTTGGTCATACACTGACTCCTTGGAAGAGACCCTCGGTCGTCCAACCAGGGTATAACCTTATATATATATAGTTGGAAATCCAAGGTATCTCCCCCGGATAGGCTTTCATGGGCCCCGAATTTTCATGACTCAGGTTCCAGGGGCGGTATAACCTTTTCCCTGAGCCATGTCAAGAGATACCCCCTTATATGACGCACTTTAGGTCTTACATTTGCCTCTTACGAAATATCATTCGCGAACTAGGGTGTACGCCATAAAGGTTCGTCCCATTCACTCACTCATTCATTTCTGTCAATTCTTTGTAATAGGTACCCCCTACTATGACGCACTTTAGGTACTTTGCCTCTTGCGAAATTGTGTTCGCGAACTAGGGTGTACGCCATAGTAAGTTCGCCATTCTCTTATTATTTTGTTGATTCTTCTGCATATAAGCTCTTTTGTAATTTCACTAATCTTTGATAATCTCTTGTCATTTCCTGTGCGAAATTTTCGCATGTCTTCATTATTTCATTCATTCTTCATTTCGCATGTCTTCATTCTTTCATTCATTCTTCCATTTCGCATGTCTTCATTCTTTCATTCATTCTTCATTTCGCATGTCTTCATTCTTTCATTCATTCTTCCATTTTTTTTTTTTTCCCATTCCTTCATTTCTGTCATTTCTTTCACTCATTCTTTGCGAAATAATCATTCTTTTCTTCATTCTTTGCGAGATAATCATCAACTCTCTTCTTTGCGAAATAATCAAAGACCAATTCTGTAAAATGAATATCTGCGAAGCAAAAATTATTTGATAGTAAGGAGAATTGAACCCATGCCTTCTAGCTCATAACACTTCTTCTCTGACTATCTGTACCACTTCTCTTGTGCGAAATGAACGCACCATGCTGAAATTTAACTTTATTCGCTCGCAAGCCGCTGTTTTGTGAGATAGTTGTGAGTTTATGTTACTTCCTGAATATGAAGTGGTGGGATTTCGCAAGCTTGGTTTTTCCTGCTTGGTTTGCTTTAGCGGGCTTTTGAAAAGCTGGGCCTGAACATGAACTGGTTATCTTTGGAATCTTTCGCAGCAGCAAAAATGTAGGCGAGGGATGGGAATCGATCTCTTATCCTATTGAATTAACTAGGCAAACCTAACCAACTGTGCTGGCTTTTGTTTGTGTCGGAACAACATGATTAATTTGATTTACTCTCATTTTTAATATCCTTTGTATACTCCTTCTCTTCGTCCTTCCTTCTTCTCCCAAGTTGATGACACAGTGATTATAGCTCCTGTAACTTTTTCCTTTGGTGTTCTTTATTTTTATTGTTCACGAAATCAAACCAGGTCATTGAAGCGCTATTAATATTCTTCCATTGTTATAAATGAATCTCTCTATTGGTGATGCTTGAGACTTAAACACATGAATATACTTCACTTAGACCTGTTTTCTTGTGATTGCTCCTTGCGGTAAGTCTTTCGTTGATACGAACTAACTCCATCTTTGCGAATTCCTGTAAGTGTTGTTGTAGTAATCTTCGCTTAACTAATTACTTTATGAAACTCCATGTGCTTCGTTGTTTCTGAAATAACTGAATCGATGCTTGACTGTTGGCTAAGTGATCTATCTCCTCGCCTGATAAGCTTTGTTCTTTGCCTGATGTATTATCTCCTCCCTGTACATCTTTTATTTTTTGCTCTGTGCGTCTTTTTCATATTTGTTATGATTACTTCGCGAACTGATCTATTTTTGAGAGATATATTAATTGGTCTGCTAAGTTTTGACGAAGTAAATAAATCCATAGCGTCTTTTCTTCCCTCATCGCAGAAACTTCGCTACTGTATATTATTTCTTATCCTTTGCCTTTGTTGTGCAATTGACAGGATGGGGTTGATGACAATCCTTGTGCTACTGATTATACTTTCCTCCACCTGCAATATCTTTCCTCTTTGGTCTTCTTTATCTGCCAATTTCTTCACGCCATCTTTGCTCTTTATATCATCTCCCTTCACTGGATTGTTGGGAGTATATCGTCCTTCCCATTGCTTTGGTTCTAGTGTAATCATTTCTTTACTTCGTTGCTGCCTAAGTTGAGGTTGACTCTTTCGCAGGCTTTATTGATGATGTAGAGTATTTATATTTGAGGCTAGTACTTAAAGTGCAGGAAATGTACCTAAAGTGCTTTTATTCGCTGGAGTGATATTTCTATGCTGGTGATGTGGTTGACCTGATTTATTGTTTTTCTGGCTATAAGTTCATTGTTTTTGAATGTGCTCCGGCGAAGCTAGCTATGAAGATTTGTGTTACTTTCTCTTTGCTGTTCATATCATCGACTCGTCATCTTCTGGAAGGGACTCAATTCATTCTTCGCAGATACGTTTTTGATTACGAGATCTCTCTCGTATGCGGTTCGTTCCTTCGAATGGGTCTTTGGCGAATCGACGATAGTTCTTCATAGAATCCCAACGATTTGTTCCCAATTGTCTTGCTGCGAACTGCTTTAGCCTCCACGTGTGCTGACAAAGACATCCTTGCTCTCCTATCTTCTAATTATTTGCTGGTGTACTCAAGGAAGCAATTGTTATCATATTTCTCTTATAAATTTTCAGGTGCTATAGTTGCGAATGACCAATCAATTAAGTTAGCCACTCAAGACATGAAACTGATACTTCTATCCCTAACCAATTCATACAACTTCGCAGGCATGAAAATAACCAAATCTACTGAAAATTTGAAATACTCAATGCTTTTGAAATACAACTTCGCAGGCATGAAAATAACCAAATCTACTGAAAATTTGAAATACTCAATGCTTTTGAAATCGATTACAGGGTATGTAAAATATGAATCACTTGTATCGAGAATTCATTTTGAATCATGTTTTGAAAAGAAAATCAATTTTCTGACGAATAACAGTTAAAGATTTTTATAAAACTTTTTCCAAAACTTTGTTTGTAAACCGCCAGATCTGGAAATCTAAAGAGCAAGTTTAAAGAATTAAGAGAGAGAAATTCATCTTTTTAGAACAGATTATCGATGTAACTTTGCTTCGACTCCATCTTCACTGTGTTTGTAGGACCAGAATATCGCAACTCCAATACTTCGCGAGATTAATAAACGACTGCGTCGCGAAGGAGTCGCATGGAGATAAATAAATGACGTAATAGATGACGACAGTCAGAACATGAGGAAAGTGTGAAGACTTGGCGAGATTTAGGAGTGTCGCGAAGTCTAACACTTACATATTTGCGACGCTTCGCGGAGGATTCCCGAAAATAAAGGACAGCTTAGCTGTCATCCACTTTGTAATACCCTATATAAAGGGTTGAGTAAGTCTGTTGTGGGAGAGGTCTTTTTGAATTGTTAAGCAAGTCATTAGGAGAGAGAAAATTAAGAGTGATTGTAATTTCTTTAGCTCAGTTCTACATTTCTTTGTAAATCTTTGAAGAAAACAATTAATAAAACACATTATTATTCATCTTCAAATGGATTGAATAAGCAAATTCGAGTGAGGTGTGTAGTGTAGGATTTCCTGCAACTACAGTGTTTTATTCAATCTTATTTCTGCATCTCAAGACCTTCTTCAGTAAATGATATTTGACCGAACTTCATCAAAATTTCTTGATCTTTTCTTTGAATCAACCAGTTGCGGGAAGGATAGATCATTTGCTCCTCCCTGTTTCTAGCGCCAATATGTAGTTGCAGGATTTCCTACAACACACCCCCTATAATATTTTGTAGATCTAAATCTTATTAATCACCTAAATTTCAAATATAAATACTAGAAATATAAATTGACACAAGGATTTTTTACATGGTTCGATCAATGTGATCTACATCCATGGTTCTTCACTATGATTGTTGAGGTTACATTAGTATTTCATTTACAATATCCATTAATGGATATTTGGTAGAGTTCTAGATCTAGTTTTTGGGGAAGAAGATGATAAAGAAAATAAAGTCTTTCTCTCTCTAAAAATATCTCTCTCTCTCTCTTACCAAAATTATCCTCTCTAAAGTGTATCCTCCTTTTCTCTCTCCTGCCTTTCTATTTATATAGGTTTTTACATAGTGGATGACAGCTCACATACAGCTCATATTCTCGCAAGCTCTTGTCACCTTCTCGCGGATTCTTCATACCTTTCTCGTATTTCTGCTGGTGTCGTCTGTTACATCATTTTTAATGTTAGTTTGCGACGGTTTCGCAATGTTGCTAATGACAATATCGCAAGTATGTTGTTGCGATATTCTGATCCTACATTAAGGAAGTAAATTCATGAACTTGTTTTGTGAATCGAAAAGGAAATCGCCAGGCGTTATTGGTATTGTTATTCATTGCATATCCTGTGCACAACCAATATGTGTGATTAGTATAACCGCTCATGAATTGTTTGTGGCCTGACTTATGTATTGGTATGACTTTTATTAGTGAAACCGATCTTAAGTAATCACCTGAGCTGGTATGATCGAGTTTGTTATTTTGTGTTAGACCAACTCTGGGTAAAGGGGAACCGATCCTTGTAAGGGGTGCAACACATCACAAATGGGAATCGATTCTTGTATAAGGTGCAACATGTTTTAGCAGAAAGGGGAAGCGATCCTATGGACATGTGCAACACATTCAAGTTATATACCATATATATGTGGGGAACCGATCCTAGTACCTTGTCAACCGAATTTTGGGAAGCTAGTGTGACTATGCACAGTACTCACATGGAGGTAGAACCGAAACTTGTTTTGGTAGAACCGTTAAACCCATAATTGGTGATTGAGTGTTCTTGATCAATCACATAGTTCTTGAAAGTCAGATGAACCAATTCTAAAATTGGAAGTGTGGAAATCGGTTTCAAGATTGTAAGTATGAAAGAGGACTTACAGAGGAAGGATGTCGACATACTTTGAACATGTGCAGTAACGCTTATCTTTAATTGTTCAAAGTTATTCCTTAATAGCTAAAGGAAGAAAATCCCAGGATCGAAACATAAATAAGTTAAGAATCATTTATTTAAGGTTTTTAATTTTATTTTAGGAAAACGAGAATTAATAATGTGCATTTTCTAGTTGAAGATTTTCCAAAGAGATTTTCGGTCATTATTTTGGACAGAGCATTTCCAGGAATTATGGAAACCGAATTTGGAATATATTGCATATCTTTAGAATATCTTCGGTTTTGGAAATTGCTTGGTGTCCAAACTTCCTTGTCTATAAATACTTGAAGTTTGCATTTCTAGCAAACTAATCCTTCGTGACAGCAAACTTCCTCGGTTGTGTTGTTACTGGTGAAGCCGCCTATTCGGAGAGGTGAGCAACCTAATTAGGCGAAATCTCTTACGATCGCTCAGTTTAAAGTCTTCTTTGGGATTGATAAGCTCTATTTGTACCGTTGGTGGGAAACTAGATAATTGCGGTTTATCTTTTGTTTTCGATTGATTTGATTGACTAACGATGGTTGAAATTTGATTGCACCTAGTTTGTTTATGCTTGAGAATCTTCTCTTCTGATATAAGATTCACTCAAACTAGATCGAAGTTTCGACAGGGATCTTTAGACTGTTTGTAGATCTAAAGACGTATTGTGATAATCTATTGTTAATAGACTCCGTTCTGTGCGTGATTGATCACAAGAGATTCAAGTTGTTGTGTGCAGGCGTTTATTGAAGATCTAAGAAGATTTGAAGACAAAATAGATATTGAAGATTTCTGATTTGGGGTTCATAATCTTTGGTGTGCACAATACTTGTTTCGTTATAGAGGATCCAACTATAATCGGTTTATCCTTGTGGTAGATTGGATTGATTAGTTGTGTAGATCGGCATCAATACAATTCTTTGTGATTAAAAGTATTGATTGCAAAATCTTAACAATTACCTTTGGTAGTTGAGAATAAGATAAATCTAAGAACCTGACGAAGGAGTTTATTGAGATAAACAGAAGAACCTTTGTCGAACTCACATCACTTGGTTGAAGAGAGTTGCTACCAAACAGATTTGTTATTCCTTTACTGTTTGGAATACGAACCAAAGGAATTGTTCCAAGTATGTGACTTATTCATAAGTTGGAGGCGTGGGAATACAGACGGAACTAGGTGAACTATAGGTTTAGTTTCTTGGTCTCAACTATACGAAGTTGGTTTGATTTTGTATAGCGGCTTAATCCTGAGAGTATTCAATTCTGGACAAGGTCCCGGGGTTTTTCTGCATTTGCAGTTTCCTTGTTAACAAAATCTTGATGTGTCATTTACTTTTATTTTCCGCATTATAATTGTCTTATTATAATTAAAGTAAATTACACAAACGTTAATTCCTATTTTACTTGATAGCAATCCTATTGTGTTTGGTTAAGTCCGAACCTCTTATCAAGTAAACAAACTTCGTTATTGTATTATCTCGATCTCGTATCCATAGACGATCACACGAAGTGTGAACCGATTAGTTGTATTGTCTCGACTCAGTCCATAGACAATCACTTTCGGAGAAAGGACTTATAGGTAGGAAATTTTTTAGCTTGAGGTATATTTGGGTACCCTCGCCTTTTCAATAATTGTTTTTATATTATAATTAAAGTAATTACACTTGTATGTTAACTAGGCACTTGATATTTATATTATAAGGTTTCAGTTGTACCGTACTGTTATCAAGTAAACACTTTGTTGTAGTATTGTCTCGATTTCATATCCATAGACGATCACACAAAGTGTATTGGATTTATCCACTTGTCTGATATAATTATTCACGTGTTAGGCCAGTTCGGACTAACCCTATTTCAAGTGGACACTGTGTTGAAATATTCCTTGAGTGATTGTTTCTCCAAGAGGTTTATACACAGTGGGTCTTGTATAGGTTGTGATCAAAATAAAAGATTGTGGTGTATTTGGGTACCCTCGTCTTTTCAATTGGTATTAGAGCGGGCAAACACGAAAAGATATAACAATCTGTATTTGGCGAGATCCAACCTATAAGTTTTGAATCAAATGGTTGATTCAGTTAACGTACCGCCAGGGTTTGATGGCTCAAACTATCTGTGGTGGAAAATGGCAATGCAATCTTTTCTTCAATCTCGTGACTTTAACACTTGGGTATTAGTTATTGATGGATATGAACACCCAAAAGTACTGGTCAATGACTCAACCACTGAGTTTAGACTAAAGGAATTAAAGGAGTTCAATAAAGAAGAAAAATTGCTTTCGAAGCAAAATTCCGATGGATTGAATGCCATTATTCATGCTTTAACTCGAGACCTCCATCATCATGTAACCAAGTGTAAAACATCAAAGGAGGCTTGGGATATTCTTAATGTCGTATTTGAAGGGAATGCCTCTGAAAAAGAAGCTAGGCTTCAAACCCTATCTTCTAAATGGGAAAACCTTCGTATGGATGAAGAAGATACCTTTGATGAGTTTGACCAAAAACTTTCTGAAATAGTAAATGCCTCTTACGCTTTAGGAAAAACTATTTCAGATAAGGATATTGTGTGTAAAATTCTAAGGTCTCTACCACCAAGATTCGAATCTAAAAAGCATGCCATCATGGAAGCAAATGATCTTTCCACACTATCTATAAGCGCTCTAGTTGGTAAATTAATGATCTTTGACCTTGAATACCAATCCAAGAATGAAGAGGGTATTACCCTTAAAGCTGCAATTAAGACTAGTTCTTCGGCGGAAAATTCTTGTGAGACACAAACTGAGAATTATAGTGTCGATATAACCGCACGACAATTCAGAAAGTTATTAAGACAAAAGAAAAGGAGTTCTTCTAAAGATGCATCTTATCCTTCTCAAAAATCACCGAAATGTGTAGAGAATAGAGAACAAAATAATGGTGATAGCTCTAATTGTTCCAAGGATCAAGAGAATAAAGCTTTTCATGCAACTGTTGAATGCACACCTGAAAAGGATACTGAAGTAACCCTAGAGCCAAAGGCACTTGAATGTGATCTTCGTGAAGGGAATGAAAGATTGAAAAAGGAACTTGTTGAATTGAACAACGATATAGAGATTATTGGTGGTGGTAATTATTGTGAATGCATGAAAAGTTACAGAGAGCAAATCGAAGAAAGTCATGATCGAGAAGTGAAGTTATACAAAGAGTTGGAGAACCTGAAGAACACTAAGGTAAGTAATTCTACCGAATCTGAAATAGATTATAAAGTTCGAATTGATAAATTTAAGGTTGATCTAGATAATGCTCTAGAAAAACATAAAAACATTGGAAAAAGAGAATATGGGTCTAAAAGCGGACTTGAAAAGGTTCGGTAGTAGCACAAAACAACTTGACTCAATGTTGAAGTCAACTAGAGTTCCTCGTGACACGCGAGGATTGGGCTACAAAGGTAAACAAACTTTGAATGCTAAACAGGAGACAAAGTTTGTAAAACCTAAAGACTCTGCTGAAGAAATTGCTTCAAAAGGTGCAACAAAAGATTGCTCTTCCATAAAAGAAAAATCTGTAACACTTTCATTTTCAGCAAAAGACGGAAAATGTAAAATCCGTCAAACTCCAATGAAAGAGAATCCACAACAAGGTAACACTAAGCCTCATGTTTCTTGTGTTACTAAGCATTGCTCTTATTATGGAAATAAAGGACACTTGGAAATGGGGTGCAGATTCCGTGAAAGGAATGAGAAAGCCATAGATGCACGCATTTTCGCAAAATTGGCTGAACTCAATAATGGTTCTCGTGCTAATTCAGGTCATCATTGTCCTAAAAATGAGCAAAAGAATTGTTGTAATGATAGTTCAAAGTTTTCTTATCAGGCTTCTACAAAGTTTTCTCATTATCGCTTAAACAATAAAAGGAGAGATAACTTTGTAAAGACAAGATCTGATATTCCAAATTGGAAAAAGGCTAACTCTTAGAGTTTTCAACATTTTGGTTACCCTAATGTTTTCTCAAGAGATTCGTCTAAGATTTCATGAGGAAATAATAGGAAGAACAAAGCTGCTCCTGTAAAACCCATTTCTAAATGGTGTCCAAAGTCTTCTCTAAAGACAACCAGGAAGTTATCAAAAGATAGTCACAATGATGACACTCGAATGATAAGTTTCAATACTCATGACATTCAGAATACTATGCTAAACGTTCTTGATCAAATGAATGTATCTCCGTGTTGTCATCATTGTATGAGATAATTAGGTTTCATAATCGGTTACCTTTTTATGATTTTGTGACTTTTGATTTAGCGGATTTCATATCTAACGTTTTGGGTTGCTTAATCAGATAATCATAAAAGGATGATGACAATTAATCCCATATGTAAGTCACGATTATACTATTATCAATTTATTTCTCATAAGTTGTGTATATAGTATACATATGAGTTTTTGGTATTAGCCTATTACTATTGGCACGTAATAGTTAAAACCATTTCAGCCTTTCTCCGGTAAAGGTTGCTTTTGTTGTTCTTATGTATTTGCGAAAGGATGACAAAACACTGGGTAGAAGAGGATGCGGAGCTTGAGGTAACGACTTTGTTTGTTAATCGTTTTCCTGTTTAAGAAAAGCCTGATTTTGTTGCTTATATCTATTGCTTTTACTTAACAAAATTTTGGTACAATTGATGTTTATTCCATTATGTGTGTATGGATGTGTATGTGTGATTCAATTGTTTCTGGTTAAGAAAAACTATTGTTATCTTGTTTTATTGTTTGGTATCAATTGTTTAGGCTTACGAAATTACGGTGCAATTGTGGTGCTTTAATGTCTATGTTGTTTCAATTGCTTCCGTTGAGATAAATAATTATGCATGTTGATTTATTTGGTTTGTATGAACTTTTTATGGCTTAACAAAAGGTTTTTGTGGTGAATTGTTTAGTCCAATTCGATTCCGGATAAGAGAAACTAAGTTAATTCTGATCTTAGTTAGACTTATCAAAGTGAAGGATTCGTTATTCAAGTCTAATCGAATACCTTAACAAGAAATGCTAGTTAACTAACCTAGTACTTGTATTGTTTAGAGAGAAAGGTCTAATTTATTGATTTGAATAATTAGAACCTGATGAGAAAAATAAAGTTAATTCTGATCTTTATTTTGGTCTTATCGAACAAGCGATTGTATTTGTGCAATCGGTTTAGCAAAGGAACTAAAGTGATTAGTCGATTTTTGGTTTGCTAAACTATTAGGGAAAATTTCTTCGGACAATTGTTTCCTTGGTAACATATCAAAACAAAATTACTTTGTAGTTTCGGTTTTGATATTGGTTATCAAAAATGGTGTGTGGAACCCTCGTGCTTAACTCTTATAGGTTGCAAGTCTTGTGATATTTGTAAGATCCATTCGGTTTGTCTTTTATTTGCTCGTAACTTTGTCATTTTGTGACAAAAAGGGGGGAGAAATATATGGAGTAAACAAGTGATATTGGTATTGATTTATATTGATTGGTATCACTAAGGAAAGAACAAAGACGTGCGGATTTAAAATCTACCTATCTTAACCTTAGGGGGAGTATTAGCTTTGTTATCATAATGTCAACAGCGACATTTATTTTTGAATACATGTAGATTAGTATGAGTTATTTTTGTAATTCGTTTATCTCCATATGTAATAGAGTTTTGTCACTAAATTGACAAAGGGGGAGATTGTTAGAGTACTGCTCGGTTGAACCCACCAAGTTTTGGTATGTCAAGATTTGTAGTTGCAGGAAATCTTACACTACACCCCTCACAATAATCCGCACAACTAAGACATTTGAAGATGAACAACGATGATTTTATTGATTAATTCTTTGAATGTTTACAAGATAAAATAGAAAAGAGCTAGAGAAATTACAATCACTACAAACTTTCTCTCTCCTAATGACTTGTCTAACACCCGGAAAAAGATCTCTCCCACAACAGGCTTATTCGACTCTTTATATAGGGTAGTACACAATGGATGACAGCTAAGTTGTCCTTTATTTTCGGGAATGACTTGCGAAATGTCGCAAGTGTATAAGTATACAACCTCGCAACACTCCTAAACTTCGCTAGATCTTCACATCTTTCTCGTACTTTGGCTGTCGTCATTCATTGCGTCATTTATATTACTCTTCTGCGACGCCTTCGCGATGCTGTCGTTTACTAATCTCGCGAGGTATTGTTGTTGCGATATTCTGATCCTACATCTTGCCTCTTCTCATGTCTTCTCTGCGAAGAAGAGAATGTCATGAGAACCAATATTTTGAAATGCCACAATCGTTTGTTTTCCATCAATTTTTTGCCGACAAGATTCCGTGAATTTAGGAATGACTGTTTACACGTATCTAAAATTTTCCCTTTTTACCGGCACATTTAATGTTATCCGGTTACTCTTTTCTTGTCTATTTAAAGGAGAATTCCCTGTGAAAGCATTTCTTTTCTTTTACTTCGTCTTCTTCATCGTCTGCAACTTTTTTTCTTGTTTTTTTCTTCATCGTCTTCTTCATCATTTTTACGCTACTACTATTCTTACATTTTTTCATTTTTCTTTTTACACTCTTTTGTTTCTATGGAGCCATCAAGGTTTGTTAATTTTGCTGAATTTGATCATTTTGTGATTGATCTCTCTTATTGAAGTTGTTTTGTTTTGATATTGTTCTTCTTTTAATGACTCCCCTGCCATTTTTGTTTTAGCAAGAACAAATCTAGCACCAAGTTCACCATTGTGAACCCTAATATCTCCATGGGCTCGCAACCGAAATCCACTGCCACTAAAAGAAAGCCTGCGAATAGCAAGGTATTTAAGAAACATTTACTCTTTTAATAACAATATTGTTGCCTCTGTTTCTTATTTAACTTGTAATTCGCAGGATGACAAAAAATGTTGATAGGTCCCCCAATAAACCTCGCCGTTCTAAACCTGTCGCACCTGCTGTTTCCTTTCCTATATTCAAACTTACAACTCCTCCTGCGAAATCTTCGCAAGGTAAACCCACTGTTTCTACTTGCGAAAATATTGTTGATAATCCTTCCCCCGTGCCTGAATTTTTCATAGGTCAAATCCCTCATAACAGTCCCGTTGCGAACGAGCCTATTTCTTCTTCTATTGTCAATGCCTCTACCGTTTCCCCAATCATTGATCTTCATGAGATTTCCTCTTCTCATGACATTCCTTTAACAAAAAATGACTAATATCTTCCTTCTTCTATCGTCATTTCTTCCTTACCTGAGCAAATCCCTCTTACTAAGGAAAATTTGGAAGGAATAGACGTGGCCTTCAAAGTTCTGTCAGATATTGTGAACAATGCCAAGAAGACTTCTGTTGATCCCATCAAATCTGATGTTTGCGAGATTTTGAACAAATACCTTGGCTCCGATAGAATTTCGCAAACATCTTTGGAGCAAGAAGTTAATATTTTGAAGAATGATCTCCAAGCTATGACTGCAAAGTGTAATATTCTCCAACTTGAGAATCAAAAACTTCAAAATGTTTCGCTGGATCGTGATAATCTTCGCAAGAAGAACGAAGAATTGAAAGGTACAATCTTTCCTCTATATTCTTTTTTTTTTTTTTTTTTTGAATCTCAAGCTCTTGTTCGCCATGAAGTTTTAAACCAGAAGCGAAAAATGGAGATTTATCAGTTGGAATCTACTGTTGAAGAAACTCGAGTGGATAGAGATGCTTGGATGGAGCAATATAACCAATTAGATAATCTTCATACATATTCTGTTGATCAAATAGATAATCTTTCTAAAGAAAATGCTGACTTAGTTCAGGAACAAGGCTCATTAAGTAATGAATTATCTCGCCTCTTTTACTCTTTGACTAAAGCTAATTTGGAGTTGGAAACTTTATCAGATGAGAATGGAATTCTTTCTCAAGAGAAGCGAACTCTGTCAAATAAGGTGGCGATTTACTCGCAACAGTCTGATGTTTGTCAAAAATTATGTAAAGAACAAGAACAATCTCTTCGTTCGCTGAGAAATCAACTCGAAGAAGTTACTGCCGAGAAAGATAAACTTATCCAGGGTAGAATAACCTTAAGTGTAAAGGCAAACCAATTCAAGGATCAATGTTCCAAGTTAGAAAAGTCCAATTATTCTCTTGCGAAAGAAAATGCCTTACTTGTTTCGAACGAAAAAAGCTTGCGATCTCGACTGAAAGGCTTAATTGGAGATAATTTTGACAATGCCATGGATCACTTGGAGAATAGTTGTTCGGCTTTAATCCAATATCTTACCTCGCAAAAGGTAGGTAGTCATATTATTTGACTACCTTAATCCATTTATTTATTATTTTGTGATATTTTCCTTGCGAATTCCAAAAATCTGAATAATTTTCTATGTTCTTTTCTTTTGCAGATTCTGAGAAAAATCTTTGTAATTGCAGGAAATCCCACAATACACCCCTCACAAGAATTTATTTTACTAATCCATTTGAAGATGAATAACTATATATTTTTATTGATTATCTTCTTGAAATGTTTACAAGGATAGATAGAACAGAGCTAAAGAAATTACAATCACTCTAGATTTTCTCTCTCCTAATGACTTGCTTAACAATTCAAGAAGAACCCCCATACAACAGATTTACTCAACCCTTTATATAGGGTATTACATAGTGGATGACAGCTAAGCTGTCCTTTATTTTCGGGAATCCTTCGCGAAGTATCGCAAGTGTATAAGTGTTTGTCTTCGCGACATTCCTAAATCTCGCCAAGTCTTCACACTTTCCTCATGTTCTAGCTGTCGTCATCCAATGCGTCATTTAAATAACTCCCCTGCGACGCCTTCGCAATGTAGTCGTTTATTACTCTTGCGAAGTATTGATGTCGCGATATTTTGTTCCTACATCTTGCCTCTTCTCATGTCTTCTCTGCGAAGAAGAGAATGTCATGAGAACCAATATTTTAAAATGCCGCAACTGCTCATCTTTATCTCACGATTGTTCACTTTTACTCGTTTTATTCATGTACGGAATTTATTGCAGGTGTTTCTTCTTCCACTCTTTTCTTGACACGTCTCTTTCAACCACTTATTCTTGACCATTCACGTCCCATCTCGCATTAAATGCATTTGTTTTCTCGAGGATTCTCTTCTCTATATATAGTTTTCTTACCCTTCTCTTTTTCTCTTTTATTTTCCCTCTGCAACTTTCCTTTAACTTTCTTCCTCCGCAATTTGCGCTTCTGCTACTGTAATCCTCCCCTTCAATTCTCTCAATCTTCAATTCTCCATTCATTCCCATACTATATCAATGGCTTCACTTGGTTGTACATATAAATCCCTTTTTGAAGATACTCAAAAGAAATTACAAGAGAAGGGTTTCATCTTATCAACCATTCCTGATCAAGAATCTTCGTCTATTCTCTCTGCAAAACTGTTTTCTGATCATCAATGTGATGATCGAAAAATCATAGTCTCGCTGGGTCAACTTCTCGCAGGCCTTCCCATTCCTCTATACAATCCCGAGATACCATTATTCTATGAAATTCTTGCTCACGAGAAATTCTCGCGAGCTGTTTGTCAACTGAGCGGCGATTGTATCCGTCTAATGCTTGAATTCGCCAATCGTGGCGCTGGTAAAGGATCTTTATATCCTGATGATGTCAGAGATCCTAAATTCTCAAATTTACAAATAGTCGCTGAGAAGTATACCGTGGACAACTTTTTTGAAAATTATAAAGTAATAAATATGAGAAATGACAAATCTCGCTGGGGTGCTCGGTTGAAAAGAAAAGATAATATTTCCAATGACAAGCTGCTTATGCAAGATATTGATTGGCATTCGGGCAACAATAGTACTCCTCGTCACTCCAAAGATGAGAAATGGTGGGTTGTTCCTTTATTTTGAGTGGACCTTACATCGCAGGTTCACATGTTCTCCCTGCACATCTCGCGAATTATCATCCTTGGGAGTTTAAGTGGCCTGAGAAGGCAAAAGAGGTATATTTCCTTTTTCAATTTCGCTTTGTGACATTTTCTTCCTTTTTTACTTATTAAACTTTCAAAAAATTTTAGATTGCCAGACTGAGAAAGAAGTATAAAGAAGATCCAAAGGCGAGTATCCTGGCGATACTCCGATCGCTCACGGATGAAGTAAGAAACATTTTCTTTTGCTATTTTAAACAATATTGTTGCCTCTGTTTCTTATCTTCATGCGTGTGCGAAGGTTGATGTTGAAGAAGCTGAAGCTGCGAAGGTTAAAGGCAAGGATAAAATCACTTTTCGTAAGGACAAGTCTTCTGCTCCGCTTTCTAAAAAACGGAAAACCCATCCCTCTTCTCATTGTAGTTCTCAAACCAATGAGAGTTTTGATGAGGATGAAAATGAGGTTGGTACTTCCTCCGCGAAAGAGAATCACTCGACTACTTCTGCTATGGCGCAATTGTCTAGTGTTTTCTCTGATTCCATGCAAGGAATGGGAGATGATCACTTATCTGCAACTTGCGTAGCTCTCGCGAAAATTTGCGATGCCCCACTATTAGAGGATAATGAATCTTTTCGTGGAGTTTCCCGAACATTGACTTCCAGCCACTTGAATGCTCTCAATGCTTTGGTATGTTCATATTCCTTTGTTTCTTTGTAATTTCGATTATAAGCTTTATCTTAACAATTTCTTTATTTTCCTTTATAGTCTGGGAGAGCTTCCTTTGTTGTTGCCTCAGATCTCGAGAAAAGAAAGAATTCAACAATTGCGACAACCTTGAAAAGAAAAATCTCCAACTTAAAGAGAAGATCCCCATCTCAATGAGAACTAGAAATCGCAATACATAGGGCTCGAGGTTGCGATGTCTGAAACCGGCAAGAAAGATGAAAGAATTCAACAATTGGAAATGTATTACCCTATAATCCACTTCTCGTAATTCTATTTTCCCGAAGACTAAAATATCTACTCTTCAAAGCGCAAATCCCCAGCAACTTTATGGTACAAAATTTTTGCTCTTCAAATCGTCTTTACTTTGTCATCTACTATTCTTTGCAAGGCAAAATAAATCGATTTATTATTTTTGCACCTTGGAATGTTGGATATATAATCTCCATCAAACAAACGATTGAAGAAGCCATTCTTCTCCATTCATTTCCCTATCATCCACTCATATCGAGCCTATGGATAATGATGTTCTTCTCACCCATCTCAACGAGTCTTTAAGTAATTCAAGACGATCAAACAAAGTTGATTCCTTTCATTAAATGAACTTCAAAATCCAAATGTCCCACATCCAAATGGCATTGGTATTATACCTCTTAGTAGATGTCGAAAGTTGAAAGGAAATGCCAAAAGAAAAGGTTGGAAACAACATGAGCTAGCCTCGGATCTCGAGAAAACGCGACAACCTTGAAAAAGAAAAATCTCCAACTTAAAGAGAAGATCCGAGAACTAGAATAAGCGAGGTTGCGATGTCTCGTACAAGAAAGATGAAAGAATTCAACAATTGGAAATGTCGAATCCACTTCTCGGCTATCCGAAAGATTTCACAAACTCGGAAGACTAAAATATCTACTCTTCAAAGCGCAAATCAGCAACTTTATGGTACAAAATTTTTGCTCTTCAAATCGTCTTTACTTTGTCATCTACTATTCTTTGCCCCGCGAGAGCCGACCTAGCGATTTATTATTTCGAAGAAAAGTTGCGAGACAAACTAAAAATGAAAAGGAGGGGAAAAGAAAACTATATATAAGGAAAAGAGCCTCGAGAAAAACGAGGTCATTTAATGCGAAGAGACATATATAATCTCCCAAGATGTAGAAGAAGCCATTCTTCTCCATTCATTTCCCGAGCCTATGGATAATGATGTTCTTCTCACCCATCTCAACGAGTCTTTAATCTTCTAATGTAATTCGTCAAACAAAGTTGATTCCCTTTCATTAAATGAACTTCAAACCAAATGTCGCCTCTTAGAGATTGAGCATAGAGCTAGTTTAGGTTTAGCCAACCGATTTAAACAAATGTATCTTGATTCCCATAGAAAAACCGAACTTTTAAGGAAGAAAATTAGTGGCCTTATAGATGACAAAGATCGCATTGCTAATAAAGGTGCACAGGCATTAGCAACATTTCAAAAGTATCTTCTCGAAGTACAAATTGAACGAGATGAATCTCTTCGTCAGAATGCTATACTTAATGAGCGAGAAGATCAAATCCGTTCGCTTCTTGTTATAAACAATGATGACGAATTCGCTTGGGCTGCGAAGGTTCTAGATAATGCTAGGAATAACTTAGGTGTTGATGTTAGTCTTTATGCCGAGCATACTGCTTTGGTTAAAGATATGATATCTGACAGAGAAGGTTGTTTATTATGCCTTACTGTTTCTTATTTCTGTAATATTGAGTTGAGTTGTTAATTCATTGTCATATATTTTGCAGAATCCGAGAAGAGATTTCAAACAAGGATTGAAGAACTTGAGTTGAAAAAGGGGAACTCGCAGAAGGCTTTTCTCTTCACAATAACAAGTATTCTAAGTTGAAGAAACAGCTGCAAGCCACAGTGGCGAATTTCAACAATAATGTTGTTCGTTTTCGCAATCAAACTATTGAAATGGTTTGCAATGACCACCGCATTCCTCTTAGTTCATATCCTTGTCTTCGCGATGATATTCCTGAAGATACGCCTTTCTCGGATGTCTCTGATAGTGAAGCCAGCGAAGAAGAAGAATCTGGCGAAAAGAATGATGGAATTAAAGAATCTGACCAAGAAGAAGAATCCTCAAAGAAATAACTTCTTTTTCTTCTTTTGCTTTTTGTAATACCTGTACATATACTCTTTTAATCTTCTTGGATTGCTAAATATGAATTCAATCTTTGTTTTCTTTACTTGCGCATATTAGTCAAGCAATTCTCCTTTATAATTCAACTGACCAGCATTATGAATACATAAATCCATCATGTGGAAATGAATAACAAGATTTTATCCTATTCATTCCCATACTTGCCTCTGTTATTCATTTTCAAATGAGAGATTTGACCAATTATATCTGAGTAATGAAATCTCTGACTTTGTTCTCTATTATTTGTAACTTAATGATGGAATATATTCGTTTTCGCAAACTTATTTGCTTCCTCAATTTTATGTATGTTTATATCTCATTGCGACAAGATCGCAGGATGTCTTCACAAATGAAGAATTCCATTGATCTTGCCTTATCATTCTTGTGTGGTCTTATTTTGCCTTCCTAATTAAAGGTCTTATTTCGCCACCCCTCGTTGCGACAAAATCGCAGGACGTCTTTACATTTTCATGTAATGACCCATTGACCTTGTCTTATCATTTATTAAGTATTTTTGCCTCTCCAGGATATTTTATCTGCGACAATATGACAGGCTTAAATACTCTTGCGAGTGTAAAATCCCATGACATTGCCGTCTTCGCGACGAAATCGCAGGACGTCTTTGTATTTTCATGCAAAAACCCATTGATCTCGCCTTATCCTTGCGTCAGTATTATTGCCTCTACAGGATCATCGCACAAATATGACAAGCCTAAATTTCCTTGCGAAAATAAATCCTCATGACATTTGCGTCTTTTGACACTTATCAGCTCCCTAATGGAGGGTGCCGCCCTTATCTTCTCCCTGGTTGCCCCTTCAAGGAGGCGTACATCGGCCATACAAGACTAGCTCCTCCCATCCGGTCTTAACAACAACCAGTTGTTTTCGCAGCCTCTTATCCCTTATACCTATATGGCTTATGGTTACGAGACTGTACCCTAAGTGGAGTTTTCTTCGGGCGAGTGCAAAGATATACCAAGACTTGCCAAGAATGGCCGAGACACTTCAAATGCCCCAGGCACTCTTAGGTCAACCGTGTACCCCGGCGCCTTGAGCATACACTGACTCCTAGGAAGAGATCCTCGGGCGTCCAACCAGGGTATAACCTTATATATATAGTTGGAAATCCAAGGTATCTCTCCCGGATAGGCTTTCATGGGACCCAAATCTTCATGACTCAGGTTCCAGGAGCGGTGTAACCTTTTCAATGAGCCATGTCAAGAGATACCCCCTTATATGACGCACTTTAGGTCTTACATTTGCCTCTTGCGAAATGTCATTCGCGAACTAGGGTGTACGCCATAAAGGTTCGTCCCATTCACTCACTCTTTCATTTTTGTTAATTCATTCAATCATTCATTTTGTTTGCGAAACTATCGCACAATCTTACATTGTTTAATCATTTTTGTTTTTCAATTCTTCAATCAAATTGTCATACATTCTTTATGGCGAGATCCTCGCATATTTCTTCTTCAATTATTGTTTCTTCCTCTTACTCTGAACAAGCTTTTGTTGTTGCTTTTTGATGATTATTCACTTCTTACACTTTTTGCTCTTGCTACTCTCTTCTTACAAATCTCTTAATGATTCCTTTCCATCATAATTTCCAACTGTTTTCATGCACTTGTTTCGCAATGTATTTTCTCCTCTTACATCAATGGCATCCACCATTAATCTTTCTCTTCTTTTCTCATCTTTTGCATGTTGCTTCCAACCCTTTCTTTTCTCAGCTCTCTCTTCGCAGCTCTCCACATCGATCTCATAGCATTTTTGTCCTTCCGTCAATCTCCTTTTATAATTCCAACACCACTAGGATGAGGAAATTTTATACAACGATGATATGTTGACGCTACACCCAATTTCATGCAACCATGGTCTTCCGATCAATGCATTATAAGGGGATTCCACATCGACCACACAGAACAAAATATCAGTAGATAACCCTTGCAAAGGTATTCTCATATGAACTTCACCTTTAGGCTTGTTTGTTGTGCCATTGAAACCATATATTTTGTATGTTGAAGGTATCAATTCTGCATCCTTTCCCCCCATAGTCTTGTAAGTATGGTAAAAGAGAATGTTTACTGAGCTTCCAGTATCAATTAATATTCTATTGATTGCCCGGCAATTTTCTGCTTCATCATCTTCGCCATCAACAAGTTTTGGATTAATTTCCAATTTTACAACCAATGGGCTATCATGCGTCTCTCTACCTTCGGGAATCTCTTCTGCGGTGAAAGAAATAATCTGGATTTGCCATTCTTTTAATTGCGATGTCCTCGCAATGTTCAACACTTCTTTATCATCAACATCCCTCGCAAAAACTCTACTGAGTATGTTATCATGAAAATCTTCAATTGTACGATATGAGTGAAAAATGGAGTTGCAAAATAAATTTTTAGCCTTTGCTCCAACTTCTATTATGAACGTTTCTTTCCCTTTTGATGGTGGTGGCGGCAATGGTTGAATTTTCTCTTCACTTTTTAGAAAGTGATTCAGCTTTCCTTGATCAATCATTCTAAGGATGATTCTTTTTATGTTTCTGCAGTCATTTGTCAGATGTCCATGAAAACGGTAGTAAGAACAGAACTCGTGACTTCTATCACTTGGTGGTGGCTCATTCCCCATGTTCCATGGCGCAGGTATGTTTTCCATCAAGAGTATAGCTTCCCATATCTTTTCCACACTAGTATTTAGTGGTGGCATCTTGATTTCTTCCCATACTACTCTATGACGTCGCTGCCCTCCATGATAATTCTGTTTTTGACTTCCATAGGTTTCTTGCGAGTGATCAAGTCTCTGAATTTTGTTATTGCTGTAGTTGCAGGAAATCCTACACTACACACCTCACTCGAATTTGCTTATTCAATCCATTTGAAGATGAATAATAATGTGTTTTATTAATTGTTTTCTTCCAAGATTTACAAAGAAATGTAGAACAGAGCTAAAGAAATTACAATCACTCTTGATTTTCTCTCTCCTAATGACTTGCTTAACAATTCGAAAAGACCTCCCATACAACAGACTTACTCAACCCTTTATATAGGGTATTACATAGTGGATGATAGCTAAGCTGTCCTTTATTTTCGGAAATGACTCGCGACTCCGTTTCCCGAGCAAGAGATCTTAGTTGTAAAAGTTGTCACGAAAGGGGGTGTAAAAAGCAAAATAAAAATAAACAAAGTAATTAAAATCGAAAGTTGAAAGATGAAAACAATAAGAGAGAGAAGATCAAGGAATCCTTCTTCGTTACTTTCTAAACAATGAATCAAGTTATGTTCTTTTCTACTTGTTATTAGTCACAAATTATCACCAACCGTAGGTAAGCGCTAGCTCGAGTGCTAAACCCCTAAATCCCTTATATCACCGGACACACTTAAGTTCTCGACACCGGGATTCTAATCACCAAGCCACCTAGAATTAGCTCAACCTAGATGTAACTTAGCTCATGCATTAGGTTTTGTGAATTTCTTAGGTTGATATTAGTAGTTAGACTCTTAGCTCAAGGTCTACTTGCTAACGTTGTTTCTACACACAATTGCTCCACGGAATCCCTCCGCAAGGTCTCGTGTTTGCTACTTATGTAAAGAGTCAAAGAACGATTACTTATCCCCGGCTTTCACTAGCTTTAGATCGAATTAACAAATCAATTTAGTTGGCCACCCAAACAATCTATCAATCAATCATGAATGTCTTTAAGATCACTCCTATTAGTAAAAACAAGCGATAATTATGTGAAAAACTTCAAGATAGAATTTGAAAACAAAAACTCAAATCATGTTAAGAACTAGGAATTCATCCTCAATCAAAAAGAAATTTAGCTACTCATGTTTTTGAAATTCACACAAATAATAATAATTAAAAGAAGAAGTTTCAAATTCACACAAGTAATTAAAAAGAAAAATCTTAGAAAAGCAAGCAAAAACACAAGTGATGTGTGTGTGAGAGGTGTGTAGAAGTTGCAGAAAACTTCTCTATTTATAGGCTTCAATATTATCCAATTCTTCTAAGGAATAGAATCCTTTTCCTTTTGCAATTCAATTTCCAAATCCAAGCTTTTCTCAACTCTTCCACCTTCTCTTTCCAAGTTTGAGTCCAATTCTCCATCCAATTCCAAGCCCAAGTCTTCACACCCATGAGAGAAGTCCATAGAAAATTCTGGAATTTTTGCTCTCTAGGAAACTGATTGTGGCTTAATCCGCCGGAAACGTCACCGCCAGGCCACCTGGAAATTTCTCCGTCAAGAGAATATTCGACGGAATATTCCGTCCAGGTCCTCCGTTAGGACTAACGGTCAAACGGGTCAACCACAACAAAGTTAGTCAACAACGTAGAAGAGTCGCCCAATGAGTCACTGGTCTCGACTCGGTCTTAGTCGTCCCGAGTCACCGAGTTATCTTAGCGAGTCACCGATTCACTCAACCGAATTCCCGGCCCTAGGCCATTTCATAGCTTGCATGTGCATGTCACCAGCCATGTTGGCCCTCAATTGCAAACACTCGTAGCTTCACTTTCTCACTCAGTGCCACAGTTCTCTCCGCAACCTTGCATTGCTTCAATGCCACAAATCAGTGCAAGTCATGCCCGCAAATTCACCAAACTTACTTAGCTCCATTTTCTCCCCGCCATAAAAACTCCATCCAAGCTTATTGCACCGCAAAGTCTAAAGCCGCAACTTTAGCTATACTAACTCCATCACAGCCTGAGGCTCAACCCACAAAGACAACCTCTTTAACCGGCATCTCAACTTCGGTTCATATAGCCCTTCATTCAAACCCATCAAGACCACATTGCATCGCCACCCTCCCCGATCCACCTCGCAACACAAATCACTCATTGATTCCCACTTTAATTCTTTCCTCTTCTTCATCTCAACCAAGCCATACATTCCACCACCTGCAACCAGCTTAGTTCACACAGAACAACATATCAAGTGTCACTCAGCTACATTCCATCTCTTATCCCCGAGAACCAAGAATCGCATCTTCTACATTGATTTCACAAACCCCTTTAGCGGAACCCGGACCTCAATTGAACCAAGACACCACCTCCACAAATCCCCGAGCTCAACACCACGAGCAAACCTCCCCGTTAACCACCAGCTCACCTGAATTGGTCCACCGAGCCATTCTCGCTTCAATCCACCCGGCAATATAAATCACATCACAAAGACTCCACTACCTCAAGCTCAACTCTCACACGCCATCATTCCATAGCTTCTCAACTCTTCTCAAGCACCAGATCTGCTCAATTCACAATTCACTTGCACCAGAATCGCCGATCTAAACAAGACCACCTTTGCCTCTAGCTCAATCAGAATGAAGAATAAAGTGACAATCTCTCCATTCATCTCTCGATTCCTCCTATTCACATCAAAAAGCATCAACATATTCCACTAAAACAAACCCTAATTCGATTTAACTCAAATCGCCTTGCAATTAGCTCAACTCGAGCCAAACTTAAAGTAAAACCCATGTCCATTCTTGTCACCAATCATTATCTTCTTGACTTAATCCCACCGAATATCTGTTTCTTTGAATTAACCAACTTCTTCATCAATTTCAACGGACTTAACTTCTTCTCCTCGATCCGCCGTCACCTGATACATCATTCACCTTCTCTTCTCGACTTGCTCTGAGTTCGATCTTTCTCAATTTCTGGATCTTGACACTAGCAAGAACTCATCAACACTCCTTCTCGATCTGCTTTATCGGCTCGATTTCGTGATAATGACCTACGTATTTGATTCGGGCAAAAAATGATTGAGAAGTAATTCCGATTTATGGTTGGGTTAAATGGGGCAAATCGGTGCAGGGTGTGGGTATATGGTGTGGGTATATGGGTTTAGGGTGTGGTGGATCTGACACCCACACTTAAGTACACCCCAATTGTGCTAGGCGATAATAGCACTACGTTTCTCGATAAGGGGCTACCAGGTTTGGCAGCCCCTTAACTTCAATCCGGCTCCATATATCAATCCTTTGTAAAATGACCTTTTTTGCCCTTTTGGCTCAAATTGGTGCTTTCTTCTTCTTTTCCTCCGTCGACTCCAAAGTAGCTATAAAACTCAAAACAAGCGTAAAATACATAATTTACAAGAAAAATAGCAAAGAAAGCATAAACTACTAGATAGTAAATACGGTGTATTCTACACCTATCAAATTCCCCCACACTTAGACTTTGCTAGTCCTCGAGCAAATCAAACTAAAAACTCACAACTTCAAAGCGTTAAGCGTCCCAAGCATCCAAAGAGTTATGAGGACATAGAATTTCTATGCTAGTAATAAGAAGTTAAAATACTAAAGAACATATTCTCGTTCTTAAATGTTGAGTGAGAAATAACCACATCATAATGAGAAACGCGTGTTTGAGAAACGATCAATAAGCATTTCGCCTCGACTTCTCGCCTCACCAAAAATGGATTTTATGATAATTGCACTCAAAAAGACAAACTTTTTATGGTTCTCACATGTGTGCGTAGGAATGAAGATAGAAATCCGCATCACGTTGAATGGTGGGAAGGACAACTTCCGAAATATTTTTAAACCCACATCTTTATATTTTGAAAAACCATTTTTCCGACGATCTCTAAGAAAGGAAATCAACCATATTATCGAGGATGAGATTACTTACTTACCTTCACATCCAATTGCCAATTATGATAACACCACTCTCACGACATCCAATAGAAACGTCTTCCGCTCCTCGCCTTGATCTTCATGGTCTTCGTCCTTGGTTTCAACTATTGATGATAAACCCTTGAATTTCATAGATCCTTAACAATTCTTAAATCTTTTTACCTTAAATATCCTTGTCGCTTGAAACTTCCTTATATATTTTCCTTTCCCACTCGGCTTATTAAATAAAAATAAGAACAAATATTTCTCTTGTTTTTCTTTCTTTTTTTTTTTTTTTTTTTCTTTTTTTTTTCTTTTCTTTTCTTTTTTTTTTTTTTTTTTTTTTTTTTTGAAATTAAATACAAAATAAACCATAGCCGTGGAAGAAGTATTTTACCGCTTGATTCTTCACAACTTGTATCGTCTTGAAATCATAAACTTTCAAAAATTCTCACCTTTTAATTTTCTTCGCTTTCATGAATAAGTCTTCATACTTGGATATAAAATTACCTCATTGTAGTGTAAGTCTTCAACATATATGTAAAAATCCGCTCATTTGTATGTTGCTTTACTTATATTTGAAATTTGCTCTTTTTCTCGTTAGTTGCTTGTAAACCTTAAACTTTTCCAACTTTCCTTTAGATCTTGATGTCGCTCCTTGTTGATGATGAGAGTGTTTCTATGGATCCGTTGTTGTCGCGAGAGAGAATGGTGCTAACCGCAAATCGAACTACAAGAAGGAAGCTTTCATCCATGGATGTCACCCTCATGATTGACAAAATTAGCACTCAAGAGATCAAAGAGTAGTGCTTCTATTGGTGGGAGGTTGGGTAGCTCACCATTCTACCCTAATTAACTTACGGTGACACACACTCAAAAGAAGCTCTTTAGTAGATGGAAGATTTCTGGTGGTGCCTCTCATGATATGAATACGGTAGTCTCCACTAATGATTGATCAGCAACTCTAATAACGCACTTCTCCCCGCACCAAATTCGCATCACCGCATGATTAAATCCATTATTTAACACTCTAACAAGCAAGAAATCCGAATGTAGTTCTCTAACATTTCCAAGTTCAATTATGTCGGTCAAAATCTCTATGTAAACATACCTAGAAGTATGCTAGGGACTCTAAAATCTTTAAAAGTTGGAATTTTAAGTAAAACTTTTTTTTTTTTTTTTTTTCAAAATTTTTTTTAATTTTTTTGTAATTTTTGTTTTAAAAACATGCTTAACCACTCCCCCACACTTAAACCTTACATTGTCCTCAATGTAATTGAATCCTCCTAGTAAAGTCAAGGTGGGAAATTTTAACATGATAAGAAACAAGAAAAAGAAATAACAAAAAGCAAAAGGATAAGAAATACAAAACCGATGGGTTGCCTCCCATTAAGCGCTTGTTTTAAAGTCGACGGCCCGACTTAGCTCTTGCAAGATTCATTAGCCCTGATCAATCTCTTTCACAGAAAACATGATTTCACATCACTAGGGTATCGCGTTGTCTCAAAGATATTGAAGTGGATGAGTGTACCATCAAACTCCATAGTCAAGGTGCCATTTTGGACATCAATCTTTGTTCCATGGTGCTCAAAAATGGTCTACCCAAAAGCAAAGGTGTAGACTTGGAAGAATTCTCATCATTCATGTCTAAGACATAGAAATCGGCCGGAAATACAAAGCTTATTAACCTGCACCAAAACATTCTCAACAATCCCTTTGGGTAAACATTAGATCGGTTAGCAAGTTCAAGAACTACCCCGGTCTCTTTAAGAGGACCAAGATTCAAAGAATCATAAATCGAAGACGGCATAACATTAACCGATGCTCCCAAATCTAGCAAAAGCTCGAGTAAACCTTGTTTTACCAATTGTGCAAGGTATATTGAAACTACCGGGGTCCTTTAATTTTGGTGGGAGTTTCTTGAGAATAAACGCGAAGCATTCTCCCCACACTCATGACTTCATTCCCTTTCAACCTTTTCTTCTTCATGCACATCTCCTTTAAGAACTTTGCCAACGAGGAATTTGACGAAGAGCTTACATGAGTGGAATATTGACTTGTACTTTCTTAAAGATCTCCCAAATATCCATGTATTCCAAGTCTCTCTTTGATTTAGCAAATCGGCTAGGGAACGGAGGTGGAGTTGTGAAAGTAGGAACCGTCTCCTCGTGTTGATTGGTTGGAGATGTTTTCTCCTTTGGTGCGGTTTCAATTTCCTCTTTCTCATCATACACCTTATCTTGGTGATTTGGTTGCTCCACTGTGTCCCACTCTCAAAGTAATCGCATTAACGCTCTCTTTGGATTAACAAACGGTTGTGAAGGAAGTTTTGTGGATGATTGCGCTTTCAATAAGTTCACATCGGTCGCTAATTGCCCCACTTGAATTTGTAACTCCTTGATTGCAGAATCGGTCTTTTGTTGATTTTGTTGAAACATTGACGTAATACTTTGCATCATGACATTAAGCTTATCATCAATTGAAGATCCTTGTTCCTTTACTTGAGGTTGGAATTGTTGATAACCACCTTGTTGTTCATATGGATTAGGAGCCGCCGCTTGCTTATTTGCATAGCTAAAGTTAGGATGATCCTTCCACCCGGGATTGTAAGTATTCGAGTATGGATCGTACCTTGGCCTTTGATTCGGATATAAAGCATTCACTTGTTCGGTATCATTATCCGGAATAATTACCGCGGCAATCCGTTGCATCATAATCTCCATGTTACTCATCCTTTGATCAAAATGTGATGATGAATCACTAACTTCATGCACTTTCCTAACCGTTGGTTCATCCCTTGTGTAGAATTATTGCGAGTTTGCCGCCATACTTTCAATCAATTCGTAGCTTGGGCCACCGTCTTGTTCATTAGTGCACCACCACCCGCAAGGCGTCAAGAAGAGACCTATCACTTGGGTGAAGAGCTTCATAGAAGTATTGGAGTATCATAGCATCACTAAATTGATGGTGTGGACAGCTTCCCACCAACCTCTTGTAACGCTCCCAACATTCATACAATGATTCTCCCACTTGTTGTTTCAATCCACAAATCTCCTTGCGAATTTGAGTAGCTTTGGATGCGGAAAATATCTCTCGAGGAAAAGTTTCTTCATCCCATTCCATGTTGTGATACTTCCTAAGGCAAATAATATAACCATTCCTTAGCATTACCCGCCAAAGAAAACGGGAAAGCTTTCAACATTGCTCCATCCGCATTAGTCTCCGGTGGAAGCATAGCCATAATTATGGCATAAAAGTCCATAAGATGTTTGTTTGGGTCCTCATTCACCATGCCATGGAACTTTGGTAACTCTCTAATCAACCCCCTTGATCTCGAAGGTTGAGTTAGTTTGGATACACCATTGTTGTGTATCAAGCCCGTGAGAAGCTAGGTCCTTTAGTGTACGATCAGCCATTGTTTCTTCCTCTTTGTCCGAATCACTTGATGAAGAAGGAGAAAGTGGAGTGTTAATCGCTCGAATGAAATCCTTTAGTTGAGTGCCGGATCGAAGACGTATTGGACTCGGTCTACCCCCTTTAAGCATTCACCAAAGGTATAACACCTGAAACAAGATTCTCACAAACTAAGTTAGATACGGTAAAGAATCTAACAAAGCAAAAAGAATAAAAAACAACTAAAAAAAAATCGCCAGTTGCTCCCCTCAGCAACGGCGCCAAAATTTGATGCGTGTCGTAGGTGCAATCAAATTAATTCAATATTTCCACTCAATTAAAAATAATATAATGGAAGTCAAGTTCTGTTCTTAATGAGGAGCAAGAGATCTTAGTTGTAAAAGTTGTCACGAAAGGGGGTGTAAAAAGCAAAATAAAAATAAATAAAGCAATTAAAATCGAAAGTTGAAAGATGAAAGCAATAAGAGAGAGAAGATCAAGGAATCCTTCTTCGTTACGAAACAATGAATCAAGTTATGTTCTTTTCTACTTGTTATTAGTCACAAATTATCACCAACCGTAGGTAAAGCAAATTAGCCTCGATGCTAAACCCCTAAATCCCTTATATCACCTGGACACGGAAGTTCTCGACTACCGGATTCTAATCACCAAGCCACCTAGAATTAGCTCAACCTAGATGTAACTTAGCTCATGCATTAGGTTTTGTGAATTTCTTAGGTTGATATTAGTAGTTAGACTCTTAGCTCAAGGTCTACTTGCTAACGTTGTTTCTACACACAATTGCTCCACGGAATCCCTCCGCAAGGTCTCGTGTTTGCTACTTATGTAAAGAGTCAAAGAACGATTACTTATCCCCCGACTTTCACTAGCTTTAGATCGAATTAACAAATCAATTTAGTTGGCCACCCAAACAATCTATCAATCAATCATGAATGTCTTTAAGATCACTCCTATTAGTAAAAACAAGCGATAATTATGTGAAAAACTTCAAGATAGAATTTGAAAACAAAAACTCAAATCATGTTAAGAACTAGGAATTCATCCTCAATCAAAAAGAAATTTAGCTACTCATGTTTTTGAAATTCACACAAATAATAATAATTAAAAGAAGAAGTTTCAAATTCACACAAGTAATTAAAAAGAAAAATCTTAGAAAAGCAAGCAAAAACACAAGTGATGTGTGTGTAGAGAGGTGTGTAGAAGTTGTAGAAAACTTCTCTATTTATAGGCTTCAATATTCTCCAATTCTTCTAAGGAATAGAATCCTTTTCCTTTTGCAATTCAATTTCCAAATCCAAGCTTTTCTCAACTCTTCCACCTTCTCTTTCCAAGTTTGAGTCCAATTCTCCATTCAATTCCAAGCCCAAGTCTTCACACCCATGAGAGAAGTCCATAGAAAATTCTGGAATTTTTGCTCGCCGGAAAACGGGATTGTGGCCGGATCCCGAAAACGTCACCGCGCCACCACTGAAATTTCTCCGCTAAGAGAATATTCGACGAATATTCCGTCCGTCCTCCGTTAGGACTAACGGTCAAACGGTCCAACCACAAGGTCAACGCTTAGTCAACGGTCAACGAGAAGAGAGTCGGCCAATGAGTCACTGTCTCGACTACGTGCTTAGTCGTCCCGAGTCAGGTTATCCTAGCGAGTCACCGATTCGACTCGGGCAATTCCAGCTGAGGCCGTTTCATACCTTTTGACAAAGCCAAGCATCCATGCCCATGTTGGCCCTCAATTGCAAACACTCAGAAGCTTCAATTTCTCACTCAGCCACAGTTCTCTCCGCAACCTTGCATTGCTTCAATGCCACAAATCGCTCAAGTCATGCCGTAAATTCACCAAGCTTACTTAGCTCCATTTTCTCCCGCCATAAAAACTCCATCCGAAGCTTATTGCCGCAAGTCTAAAGTCGCAACTTTAGCTATACTAACTCCATCACAAAAATTTCCGAGGCTCAACCCACAAAGCAGCAACCTCTTTAACGGCATCTCAACTTCAAGTTCATATAGCCCTTCATTCAAACCATCAGCACCACATTGCTACTGCCACCTCCCTGATCCAATTCTGCAACACAGCATCACTCATTGATTCCCACTTTAATTCTTTCCTCTTCTTCATCTCAACCAAGCCATACATTCCACCACCTGCAACCAACTTAGTTCACACAGAACAACATATCAAGTGTCACTCACTACATTCCATCTCTAGAATCCACGAGAACCAAGAATCGCATCTTCTACATTCGTATTTCACAAACCCCTTTAGCAGAACCCAGACACGCAATTGAACCAAAGACACCACCTCCACAAATCCCCCGAGCTCAACACCACAGGGCAAACCTCCCTGTTAACCACCAACTCCGCCTGAATTGGTCCACTGAGCCATTCGCTTCAATCCACCCCGCAATATAAATCACCATCACAAAGACTCCACTACCTCAAGCTCAACTCACACTGCCATCATTCCATAGCTTCTCAACTCTTCTCAAAGACTGATCTCAATTCACACTCACTTGCAATGCAAATCGCAAATCTAAACAAGACCACCTCTCTGCCTCTAGCTCAATCTGTATCAAAGAATTGTGACAATCTCTCCATTCATCTCTCGATTCCTCCTATTCACATCAAAAAGCATCAACATATTCACTAAAACAAACCCTAATTCGATTTAACTCAAATCGGTCTTTGCAATTAGCTCAACTCGGAGCCAAACTTAAAGTAAAAACCCATGTCCATTCTTGTCACTAATCATTATCTTGACTTTAATCCCATCGAATATCTCTTTCTTTGAATTAACCAACTTCTTCATCAATTTCAACGGACTTAACTTCTTCTCCTCGATCCGCCGTCACCTGATACATCATTCACCTTCTCTTCTCGACTTGCTCTGAGTTCGATATTTCTCACCCTACGATCTTGACACTAGCGTAACTCATCAACACCCTTCTCGATCTGTTTTATCAGCTCTCGATTTCAGACAGCAGCCTCTGTATTTGATTCAGGCAAAAAATGATTGAGAAGTAATTCTCGATTTATGGTTGGGTTAAATGGGGCAAATCGGGTACGGGTGTGGGTATATGGTGTGGGTATATGGGTTTAGGGTGTGGGTGGATTCATACACCACACTTAAGTACACCCCAATTGTGCTAGTGATAATAGCACTACGTTTCGGATAAGGGCTACCCAGTTTGGCGACCCCTTAACTTCAATCAGGCTCCATATATCAATCGCTTTGAAAATGACCTTTTTGCCCTTTTGGCTCAAATTGGGTGCTTTCTTCTTCTTTTCCGTGCGACTCCAAAGTAGCTATAAAACTCAAAACAAGCGTAAAATACATAATTTACAAGAAAAATAGCAAAGAAAGCATAAACTACTAGATAGTAAATACGGTGTATTCTACACCTATCAACTCCTCGCGAGTGTGTAATTGTCTGTCCTTGCGACACTAAATCTCGCCAAGTCTTCACACTTTTCTCATGTTTTGGCTGTCGTCATCCATTGCGTCATTTATATTACTTCCATGCGACGCCTTCGCAATGTAGTCGTTTATTAATCTCGCGAAGTATTGGTGTTGCGATATTCTGATCCTACATCTTGCCTCTTTTTCCTTGAATATTGCTTGGAGAGCAATTTTTAAGGAAAAATTTGTTACTGTGTTGATCTTTAACATTTGTTGATGAAGGAACGAGTGAAAGAATACTTGGACTTGAAAAGTACGTACTTGCCTCTATTCTTTTGCGAAGTTCGAATCTTTGCAAAGTGAACAAGAAGTAATATATTTTCAATTTCCCATAAAAATCTATTTCACTTTAATTCCTTGAATCTTGGGATGACCGTTTACACGTGTCTAAAATTACTCCTTTTACCTAAGATATTTAATGTTATCCCAGGTCACTCTTTTTTCTTCTATTTAAAGGTGTAGGATCATAATATCGCAACGGACAAGGTTCGCGGGATAAATAAACGACGGTGTCGCGAGGGAGTCGCAGGGAGCTAAAATAAACGACGCGATGAATGACGACACACAAAATGATTGGAAGATATGAAACCTGTCGAGGGTTAAGAAGTGTCGCGAGAATGAATATTCGTGCACTTGCGACACTTCGCGAGACATTCCCGAAAATAAAGGATAACTTAGCTGTCATCCACTATGTATTACCCTATATAAAGGGTTAAATGAGTCTGTTGATAGGGGGGATCTTTTTGAATGGTGAAGCAAGTCATTAGGAGAGAGAAAGTTTAAGAGTGCTTTAATTTCCAAGTGTAATTCTATTGTGCTGTGTAAACATTTCATGGAATCAATTAATAAACATTCTTGATCATACATCTTTCAAGGGATTAGTCAAGCAAAACTGAGTAAGGGGTGTAGTGTGGGATTTCCCGCAACTACATATGCGCTAGAAACAGGGGATTGACGTAGAAATTGGAAAGAATTTGGATTAACAGAGAAAGATTTGGAGAGATACTCAAGAATTCATTGAAAAAGAAAAATGGCTAGAAGAAGAAACGTACAAGGGCAACCAACGATTGTAAGAAGAAGTGGGAGACTTGCTGAGAAAGGAGGAATGAAACAGAGAATCGTCAAGGATGAATATGAGAAATGATGGAGAAAATCAAAATCAGCCACCGATCTCCCCGGTAATAAACGCGGGCTGTGGATTATGATAGAGTAAGTGTACATACTTGGAGGTCTGATTACAAGACGAGAGGGAAGAGGAGCAGCAGCTGGTGAACAATGGACAAGGAGGAGGAGAGCAAGGAATGAATGGAGAAATGAATCCAGGAAACGAAGAGATCGCAGCGTTAGAAAGATTGAGACAAACTATACATGAAGAGAGACGACTAGAGGCAGAGGAACGAGCAAACTTGACAAGACAGAATCATGAATTGAGGATGGAAAATATGAGATTGCAAAATAGGAGATCAAGAAGTAGTTTGAGATCAAGTTCAAGATCGATTAGGGAAGAAAGAAGGAGAGTTTTACCAACAGAAAGTACCGAAGAAGAAAACCTACAAGAAACACAAAATCCAAGCACAGAGCATGGCGAGAGAAGAGGGGAAATGGAAGATCGTTATGTTCCTCACCAAAATCTTCGAGATGAGCGGAATAGGGAAAATCAAGGAAACATGCAACTCCAAGGGCCGAATGACCCAAATTTGAAGGAAGAATAATCTTGCACGAGAGAAGAATTGAGAAGAAACCGAGAGATTGAGGATGACATTGAGAGGCACTACATTGAACAAGCACGGTTGACTCGCGAGAGAGAAAGGATAAGAGCGAAATGGAAAATCAAGAGATGGAAGAGGCAATCCCATGAGAATAATCATGACAACCGAGAAAGAAGGAGGGAACAAAATCGTACCAATAGAAATATTAATGAAGAATATGAGAGGGTGCGGATGAGAGCCGAGAGAGACAACCAAGAAGAGAGAACAACCGATATAATGGCGTGCGAATTGAAGAAAGGAACGAAGAAGAGCGTCGCAGGGAAAGGAGAGAAGAAAATAACGAACAAGAAGGTCAAAACCGCACGAGCGTAGAAGGAGAGAGGCGAGCTAAAAGACCCATGGGAATCAAATTGAGGCAAATGAACAAATCTTAAGAGAATCGGGTGAAAATGAGAGGATTGTCAACAATAGAAGGGAAGGAGGAAGGAAACAATTGGACGAAGCCATCGCAGAAAGCTAAGAAGAATCCCTTCACGCTAGAAGTACGGATGGGAGGAATACCTCCTAAGTGCAATCTTCCCCGCATTAACAAACATCTTTGATGGAACAACCTCCGTATGCATAACATATCAAGGCCTATATGAGGTGTATGTTGCAATGGGAGAATCATGATGCTATATTGTGCAAATATTTCGCATCAAGCCTAATAGGAGAAGCACTAAAATGGTTTGAGGGTCTACCAAGGAACACAATCACATCATTTAACCATTTACAAGCCACATTCCTGGGAGCATACATAAGTAACAACTCTTCACGACCAGGTATTGAAGATGTATTCGGGTTGAAACAAAGGGTTGACTAGAGCTTAAGGCAGTTGACAATAAGATGGAGAACCATGTGTAGCGAAATGGCGGGACGGGTTGAGGAAAGATATCTCATCCTCTCATTTGTGAATGCTCTCTTCGCGACTAACTTGTTATACATTCAAATTTTTAAATCAAAAATACAATCACGATGGCGTAAATCTGAGAGTTACTGAGAAGAATATATCGTCTTAGAAGAAAGACAATGAAATGAATTCTTATCCAAATGCAACACAAGCTCGAATGCTGCGAACGCAAGCTTGTTGCCTCAATTCATAAATACAATGGCGAGCACTTCGCAAGGACAAAGAAGGGGAAGGCCGATGAGGGACAGCTGGAAGATAGTAGCCATGGGAAGCCATGACCAAGAAGAGTTTGAACGAGAAAGGAACTACTACAACCGTAATAAAGAATAATAAGATTCAGAGGCTAGATCATGTACAAGAAACTTACGGTGGACGGAGGCAAAATAATCATGCAAGGCAAAGAAGTCGCGAGAATAGTATGGGAAGAGATTAAGATGCCTCCACCGAATGCTAGTGTGGAAAAGATCTGGGAAGCTATACTTGTAATGGAAGATGTACCAAGACCTTGGAACGTGGAATGGAACCACCACCAAGCGATGAAGCCATGAGTTTTGTTCTTATCATCGCTTCCATGGGCATCAAACAAACGATTGTAGAAACATAAAGAGAATTATTCTCGGGATGATTGATCGTGGAAGTCAATCACTTTCTAAAGGGAGAAGAAAAAGGCCGACATTACCACCACCACCAGAGATGCACGTAATAGTATCAAAAGAAAAGGAAACATTTGTGATAGAAGTTGGAACAAAAGCTAAAATTTGAATTGTAACTCTATCATCCACTCCTATCGCACAATCGAAGATTTTCATGACAACGTGCTCGGTAGTCTTTGCGAGAGATGCTAATGATAAAGAAATAATGAGTCCAAGCGAGAACGACGCAGTTAGAAAAGTGGCAGTGAGACTATTTCTTTCTCTGCGATGAAGTGCCAAAAGGAAGAGAAACACATGATAGCCCGTTGGTTGTGAAAGTAGAGATTAACCCAAAACCAGTTGATGGAGAAGATGATGAAGCGAGAAGATTGCTGGGCGATCAACCGAATCCTAATCGACACCTAAGTTCGGTGAATATTCTTTTTACCATTCTTACAAGACGATGGGAGGAAAGGATGAGGATTTGATCCCCTCGACATACAAGATATATGGCTTTAATGGCACTGCAAACAAGCCAAAGGGAGAGGTTCACATGAGAATACCTCTACAGGGATTATCGACTGATGTTTTATTCTCGTGTGGTTGACGTGGAATCTCCGTATAATGCGCTGATTGGGAGGCCATGGCTTCATGAAATCTTGGGGTCGATCAACATACCACCAATGTATAAAATTTCCACATCCAAACGGCATTGGTATTATACGGTGAGATTGGAAGGAGTCGCAACAATGTCACGAGGTTGATGTAGAAAGTCATGAAGAAAGAAATGCCAAAACAAAGGGTTGGAAGCAACATGTGAGAGATGAGCGAGAAAAGGAAAACTCGATGGTGGATGCTATAGAAGTAAGGATCGAACATACCTCACGAGGTGAATGCCTAGAGACAGGCGAATATTATGATAATAAAGAAGCGAAGGATATGAAGAACAAAAGGCATAAGAAATGAATAATCAACAAAAACAGGAGAAAAAGTAGCAATTGAAGTAATGATGTGCGAGAATCTAGAGCCAAGAGTATATGAGAATTCGGTTAAGAAAGAAAAATGAAAATACAACAAATGAAATGGAATTTTGCGAATACTTCGCAAACAAACATCAACAAATAATGAAACATGAATGATTGAATGATTTAACAAAGATGAATGAATAAAAGAATGGGACGAACCTTTATGGCGTACACCTAGTTCGCGAATAACATTTCGTAGAAGAGGCAAATGTAAGACCTAAAGTACGTCATATAAGGGGGTATCTCTCGACATGGCTCGGGGGAAGGTTACACCGCTCCCGAAGCCTCGAGTTATGAAAATTTGGGCCCATGAAAGCCTATCCAGAAGAGGTACCTTGATTCCCAACTATATATATAAGGTTATACTGCGTTTGGGCGACCGAGGGTCTCTTCCTAGGAGTCGGTGTATGCTCAAGGCGCCGAGGTACACGGTTGAGCCGTGAGTGCCCGGGATGGATGAACCTACCCTGCCATTCTTGGCAAGTCTTGGCATATGTTGCACTCGCCAAGAAAACTCCACTTAGGGTGCAGCCTCGTAACCATAAACCCTATAGGTATAAGGGATAAGAGGTCACGAAAACAACTGGTTGTTGTTAAGACCGGATGGGAGGAGCTAGTCTTGTATGGCCGATGTTTCGCCTCCTAGAAGGGGCAACCTGGGAGATGATAAGGGCGATGCTCTCCATTAGGGGGAGTGTCAAAAAAGACGCAAATGTCATAAGGCTATGTTTTCGCAAGAGAATTTAGGCTTGTCATATTTGTGCAATGATCCTGCAGAGGCAATAATACTAACGCGAAGGTAAGACGAGATCAATGGGTCTTTACATCATACGATTGTACGACGTCTCCGCGATTTAAGTGCAAGAAGACTGCAATGTCATGGGACTTTATGTTCGCAAGGATATCTAGACCGTCATATTGTCGCAACTAAAACATCCCGCAGAGGCAAAAATACTTGGAAAATGATAAGGCAAGATCAATGGGTCTTTACATGCAAGTGTAACGACGTCCTGCGATTTTGTCGCAATGAAAGGTGGCAGGGGAGGACCTCTAATTAGGGAGGTCTAACTTGGAAGACCACACAAAAATGATAAGGCAAGGTCAATGGGCCCTTGCTTGAAAATGCAAAGGCGGCCTGCGACCTTGTCGCAACAAGAAGAGATAAAATAAAGACTACCGAAACGATAAGGCGAGACAAGTAGGATTCTTGATTTATGAAGATACCCGCGACCACGTCGCAACGATACATTTAAATAACAATAAGATTATTATCCAACCCAAATACATGATGACAACTAAAATCTTCCATCTGAAGATAAATAACAGAGGCAAGTATGGGAATGGAAAAGATGGAATATTGTTATTCATCTCCTGATGAAAGAGTTATACATCAATAATGTTAGTCAATTATATTACAAAGAAGAACTACCAAAAAAGGGGAGTGAAGACTGAATTTAGGGGGAACAATCCAAGAAGTACATTATAATAAAGAGATACAGAAATGTACAGATATTAGAGGCAGCGAAAGAAAACAAAAAGAATTATTTCTTTGATGATTCTTCTCCTTCATCTGATTCTTCAGTCCTATTATTCTCATCGCCAGAATTTTCTTCTTCGCTAGCCTCACTATCAGAAACGTCCCGAGACGCAGTGATTCTCGGAACCTTTTCGAGAAAGCCGGGATATGAATGCGGAGGATATTGTGGTCCTTACAAACATACTCCATGGCTCCATTGCAAAACGAACGGCATCATTATTAAAATTCTCCACTGTCATTAGAAATTGTTTCTTCAACTTGAAATATTTATTCTCGCGAAGGAGAGACTCTTTCTGTTGTTCTTTTTCGCTTTCAAGTTCTTCAATTCTCGTTGGAAAATTCTGGCGAGTTGTTCTTTTTCAGATTCAAGCTCTCAATTCTAACTTGAAGTCTCTTCTGGATTCTACAAATAAGTAACAACAAGTTAATAATTTACAAGCAATACTACATAAGTAAGAAGATGAAGGTATAATAAGTAACCTTCTCTATCGTATATCATATCTTTAATCAAGGAAGTATGCTCGGCATGAAGACTAACATCAACACCTAGGTTATTCCCGGCATTATCTAAAACTTTCACCAGGCGAATTCATCATCACTATTAATAACAAGAAGAGAACGAACTTGCTCTTCTCGCGCTTAAGTATGGTATTCATTGAAGGAGTTCATCTCGTTCAACTTGCACACCAAGAAGAGATTTGTGGAATTCTCATGAACTATTTGCACCTCCATTAGTAATGCGATCGTTCTCATCTATGAGATCACTAATTTTCTTCCTTAAAGTCTTGATTTTCTTCTCGGAATCAAGGTACATTCGTTTAAAGCGATTAGTTAAATTTAAACTAGATCTGTGTTCGATCTCTAAGAGATGATATTTGGATTGAGATCTTTTAATGAAAGGAGGTTAATTTTATTTGGGAAGCTACTTAGAGATTGATTGAGGTGAGTAAGAAGGACATCATCATTCATAGGCTCGGAAATGAATGGAGAAGAATGGATTCTTCTGAGAGATTATATAAGTCTCCACGAGAATAATAGTCGCACAAAGAAAATAAAAGATAGCATGAAAAGGATTTGAGAATTGAAAATTACTATACCATAAAGTTCTTTGATTTGAATTCAAGAGTGATTACTCTCCCTTTTGGGAATCCAGATCGGCTTAATTTTTGAATCTTATCGCGCGAGATGACGCGGCTTCAACTTCCACTCTTGAGTCTTCTTGTTCAATTGTAAATTTCTTTTCAAGATTATTGCGTCTTCTCTCGAGATCCAGGCAACTACAAAAGAAGTTCTTCCAACCTTATGAAAGAAGATAGAAAAACCGTTAATGCATATATATTTAAAAATTTAAAATTAACATGGAAATATGACTACATGCATACCAAAGACCCAAGTGCGTTCAAGAAGTCGGAGACACACCAGAGAGGCTCCATTGAAAGAATTATTGCCCTCTAGTAAGCTAGACATTACACACATTTGCGAGAACCCAAAAGGGAAGCTAGGGAGCATCTCCCATTCCTTGGAAAGAGTCTGAGAAGATGCTAGATAAACCGATCCATAAGAAGAACCACCAATGGAATCTCTTTTAGTAAGAGAGGGATTCGAATCATGGTTACCCTCGTCGAAGATTCGGAGCTTGAGCTAAGGCGAGAAGAAGAGGCGAGTCTTTCGCTTCTTAGTTAAGGGAGCAGAAGATCTACCTTTGCGAACGAGCGGTTTACCCTTACTTTTAATTTTCATACTGCAGCTTCTTCAACTCCCAACCTTCGTACGGTTAAAGATAAGAAACAGAGGCAACAATATTGTTTCAAATAACAAAGGAAATGTTTCTTACTTCACTCGTAAGCGATCGAGTATCGTCAGTACTCTCCAACGGATCATCATATAGCTTCTTCTCACCTTGGCGATCCGAAAAATTCCGCAAACTCAAAGAAATATAAAAAGAAAGTTGCGAGGGCAAGATTTGGAGTGGAAAACATACCTCTTTTGCCTTATCAGGCCATTTGAATTCCCAAGGATGATATCCTGCGAGATTCGCAGGGAAAGAATATGCGATCCCGCGATGTAAGGGGCCATTTAAGATCAAGGGTACAACCCACCACTTCTCATCCTTGAGTGGCGAGAGAAGTATTATTGCTCAAGGTGCCAGGTCAATATCTTGCATGAGTAATTTATCCTCGGGGACATTATCCTTCTTTTTTCTGGCGAATGCCCCAAACAATGAGATTTCACATTCCTCATCTTTATCACTTTGAATAATTTTCAAAAAGTTCTCTGTATGTATTTCTCAAGATCTATTTCCAAGTTTGCGAAATCGGGGTTTAACTAACATTATTAGGGTATAAAGATCCTTTGCCAAAGACTACCTGGTTCGCGAACTCAAGCATTAGGCGAATGCACCGCCACATAATTGATAAACATCCAGAGAATTTTTCATGGGCCAAGATTTCATAAAATAAGGGCATCTCAGGATTGTATAAGGGAATGGGAAGTCCTCACAGAAGTTGACCTAGCGAGACTATAATTTTTGATCATCACATTGATGATCGTAAAACAACTTTGCAGAAAAGAATAGATGAAGGTTCTTGATCGGAATGGTTGATAGAGTAAAACCCTTCTCAAGCAACTTCTGCTGAACTTCATCAAAAGAAGCTTTGTATGCACGACTAATGAAAGCCATTATCAGTATGGGAATGGATGGGAGGTTGGAGATTAGGATCAGCGTTAGAAGGGATGAAGAAAAGAGTTACAAAGAGCGGGAGAGCAAATTGCGAAGGAGAGAGTCAAGAAAAGTTGCGAGAGAGAAATTAAAAGAAGAAAAGAGGAGGAAAGAAAGCTATATATAGAAAAATCAAAAAAAGATTCTTGAGAAAAACGAGGGCATTTAATGCGAGAAGAGACACGAACGGACGAGAATAAACGGCGGGAAGAGACGTGTCAAGAAAAGACTTTAATAGTCAAAATGGGTAGTAATAGTACGAGCTTCAAGCAAAGATAAAGATAAGTAGTTGCGGCAAATCAAAATATTGATTCTCATAATATTCTCTCCCTACGCAGAGGAGATGTAAGAGAGACAGGAGACGAACTTCATATATATACTAAAGAAGCTTCTAACTTCGCTAAAAGAATAGAGGCAAGTACGTACTTTTCAAGAATTGAATATTCTTTCGCTCGTTCCTTCACCGATTGAAATCAAGGATTATTACAACTATTTTTTCCTTCAAATCGCTCTTCAAGCAATATTCAAGGAAAAAGAGGCAAGATGTAGGATCATAATATCGCAACGGACAAGGTTCGCGGGATAAATAAACGACGGTGTCGCGAGGGAGTCGCAGGGAGCTAAAATAAACGACGCGATGAATGACGACACACAAAACGATTGGAAGATATGAAACCTGGCGAGGGTTAAGAAGTGTCGCGAGAATGAATATTCGTGCACTTGCGACACTTCGCGAGACATTCCCGAAAAATAAAGGATAGCTTAGTCATTCATCCACTATGTATTACCTATATAAGGGTTAAATGAGTCTCATTGAAGGGGGGATCTTTTTGAATGGTGAAGCAAGTCATTAGGAGAGAGAAAGTTTAAGAGTGCTTTAATTTCAAGTGTAATTCTATTGTCTTTGTGTAAACATTTCATGGAATCAATTAATAAACATTCTTGATCATACATCTTTCAAGGGATTAGTCAAGCAAAACTGAGTAAGGGGTGTAGTGGGGATTTCTAACTACAAAAGGAAAACCGCTGTAAAAACATTCTTTCTCTTCTTCTCTATCTTCCTCATCGTCTGCAACTATTTCTGCTATTCATCTTCATCGTCTTCTTTTTATTATCTTTCTGTTATCGTTTTCATGGCATCCAGGTTTCGTTAATTTCATTGATTTTGATTATTCTCTTGATTGATCTTCCTTATTGAAATTATTTCATCTTGATTCTATTCTTCTTTTGATGTTTCTTTCACCATTTTTGTTTCAGCAAGAATAAACCCAGTTCTAAGTTTACCGTGGTGAACCCTAACATCCCCTATCGGGTTCGCAACCAAAATCTTCTTCGAACTGAAGTCTCTCGCTTCCAAAAACGACCTACGAGTAGTAAGGTATTTTAGAAATATTTACTCCTTTAATAGCAATTTTATTGCCTCTGTTTCTCAATTGATTTATTATTCGCGGGGATGATAAGAATGATGATAGATCTCCCAAAAGGCTTCGCCATAATAAACCTGATGTTTCAACTGCTCTGCTCCTCTCTGTTTCCTTTTCGGATTCAAGCATTCTACTTTCCCTACGGTATCTTCACAAGGCAAATCTCCTACTCGTAGCGACCTCTTCGCAAGATAATGTACCATTCCCTACGATATCATCGCAGGATAAATCAATCCCCGAATTTTCGCGAATGAAATTCTTCAGGATACGCCTCTTCCCACTTTTACTTTTACCTCGCTCCCACCTATTGATCGAGTTTCTCCAATTGGCGGTCTTATAACCATGGGTGATTCAACTTTTCCTTCTTCCTCTACTATTTCTTCTTCCTCAAAACCTATATCTCTTAGCAAAGAAAATTTGGAAGGGATGGATATAGCTTTTTAAAATTTTATCGGATACCATGAATGATGTTAAAAAGCCTCCCGATCCCACCGGATCTAGTGTTTTCGAATCTTTGGGTAAATATTTTGGTTCCGATACGATATCGCGAGTATCCTTAGAACAAGAAATTAAGACTTTGAAGAATAATCTTCATAATACTTTCTTTGGATCGCGATAACCTTCGCAAGAAAAATGAAGAATTAAAGGTATCTCTCCTCCCCCCCTTTTTTTTTTTTTTTTTTTTTTTTTAAAAAAAAAAAACTTCACCTCTCAAGTTTTGCACCGAAACGTAAGATGGAGATATATCAACAACTGGAATCTATTGTAGAAGAAATTCGAGTGGAAAGAGACGCCTTTGGATGGAGCAATATAATCGTTTAGATAATCTCCATACATTTTCTATGGATCAAATAAATAATCTTTCTCAAGAAAACATCTCGCTTAGTTCAAAACCAAGAATTATTAAGTAATGAAGTGTCGCGTCTCTCATATGCTTTGAATAAATCTAATTTGGAGTTGGAAACCTTATCGATGAAAATGGAACTTTATCTCAAGAGAAGCGAGCTTTATTGGATAAGGTGGCGATATTCTCGCAACAACTTGATGTTTGTAAAAAAGCATTGAATGAGCAAGAACAGTTTAATTGCCTACTTGAAAAATAAACTTGAAGATACTACCACTGAAAGAGATAAACTTATTCGAATAGAGTGAATCTAAGTGTTAAAACAAACCAACTCAAGGATGATTATACCAAGTTAAAAGAATCCCATTCTTCCCTTGCGAAGCAAAATAAGTTATTGATTTCTAACGAAAAGAGCTTGCGTTCGCGGTTAAAAGGTCTTGTTGGTGATGGTTTTGATAATGCCATGGAAAACTTGGGGAATAATTGCTTGGCCCTTACTCAATATCTTATCTCGCAGAAGGAAGGTAGTCATAAGATTTGATTTGCCTTTTCCATTATTTTTCTTTTCTAATTTTATATACCACTTTCCATCTTATAAATTTAATGTCTTTCTTTACTCTTGAAGAATGAGAAAAATCTTCATTCTTCTTTATCTACTTTGGAAGCGGCGCAATGCGCATGCTAAAATTCGCAAGGAAAATGCAACTCTAATTGCTTCCCTTGCCCAATCTCGCGACAGAGCCGAACGAGGTTTAACTACCTTAATCATTTTAAAGATATCCAAAGTAGAAATCAACGAAAGCACTTCTTCGTTAATTTCCTCCCAAAGCGAAGTTCTTGTGAATAATATTTTACTTTCTAAATCCCTTGATCCTGTCTATGTTGAACCATTGGAAGTTGAAGATGATGAAGTACCCAACTCTCCCGACAAGATTATGATTATGAAAGCTGCGAAGATCTCGCTAATAATGAAGTTATCAATAAGGAACCTTGCGAGAATATCTCGATGAAAACCCTTCAACCGGTGAGGGTGAAGGTGACAAGATTGTTGAAGAACCTTTACCAACTCCTTCACTGAGAATATTGATATAGAGAATTAAGTTTCTTTGTAATCTTGTTGAACTTTTCTTTTTGATTGTAAAGAATTAAGTCCTTTTGGATGAATTATTTTCTCTTGTCTTTCTTATTATAAGAACTCATCTCTGCCACCTTATCAAGCAATACCTTTATTTTCCACTAATTCTTTTGTTATAATCTTTGTTGCGATGAAAAGATCTAGTTTGCATGTATTCAAAATGTTTAAAGATCTCTCTTAAATGCTGTGATTGCGACAAGATCGCAGGGCGTCTTTACATTTTCATGTAATGACCCATTGGTCTTGCCTTATCATTATTTGTGTGGTCTTATTTTGCCTTCCTAAGTAAAGGTCTTATTTTGCCACCCCTCATTGCGACAAGATCGCAGGACGTCTTTACATTTTCATGTAATGACCCATTGACCTTGTCTTATCATTTCTTAAGTATTTTTGCCTCTGCAGGATATTATATTTGCGACAATATAACAGGTTTAAATGTTCTTGCGACCATAAAATCCCGCGACATTGTCGTCTTTGCGACGAAATCGCATGACGTTCTTACACTTTCATGTAAAAACCCATTGATCTCGTCTTACCCTCGCGTTAGTATTATTGCCTCTGCAGGATCATTGTGCAAATATGACAAACCTAAATTCTCTTGCGAAAATAAAGCCTCGTGACATTTGCGTCTTTTGACACTTATCGGCTCCCTAATGGAGGGTGCGCGCCTTATCTTCTCCCGGTTGCCCCTTCAAGGAGGCGTACATCGGCCATATAAGACTAGCTCCTCCCATCCGGTCTTAACAACAACCAGTTGTTTTCGCAGCCTCTTATCCCTTATACCTATTCCATGGCCTATTTAGGTTTTGCCCTACATCTTTGCCTTCAGGATCCATTAATCTATATGCCCCTGTTCCAACTATCTCCTTGATAATATAAGGTCCATCCCATTTTCTTGCCAACTTTCCACCATTTTCTCGGCGATATATAGGTGTTTCTCGCAGACACAAGTCACCTGGTTTGAAAAATTCACGTATCTTGACACGCTTGTTATATTCTCTGGCCAATCTTGATAATTCTCCATATGTTGTAGTGCTTTCTCTCTTTTTCTTCTAGTTCATCTAACTTGATTAAGATGTTACCCGTGGCGAGATTTTTCTCCCAAGCTTCTTTCTTCGTAGTTGGAATCTTGACTTACGTCGAGTACAGCTTCAACTCCATATGTTAAACAAAAAGGAGACATGCCCGTAGCTTCTCTTCTAGTTGTATTATAAGCCCATACCGCATTGGGTACTTGTTCGCACCATCCTTTATTGTATCCTTCTAACTTTTTCTTCAATATGTCTGCGATTGTTTTATTTGTCGACCGTGACCATTAGCTGCGGGTATAAAGGGGAGTTGATTTCCCACATCGTATCTCAAATGCATTAAGCGGCAATTCTATATTTTGTCCTTGAATTGTTTCCCATTGTCGGATACCAAGCGTCTTTGAATCCCAAATCTGCATATAATGTTCTCAAATATGAAAGTAAAAACATCCTTATCGCGAATATGTTGTACCGCTTTCACCTCTTGCCCATTTTGTGAAATAATCTGTTGCGACGATTAAATATCTTCTGTCCGTTCTGGTAAAAATGGTCCTACAATGTCTAAACCCCATTTTCCAAATGGCCGGACACTTGTTGAAGAATTTAACAGAGCTCCTGGTGCATGTATTTTCTTCCCCATGCCTTTGGCAATCCTCGCAACGTCTTGACACTTGTTTCGCGTCATCATGCATATATGGCCAATAGTAACCACGCATTTTTGCTTTATATGCTAAGGATCTTCCACCAGCATGTGATTACCGGCATCCCCACTATGCAACATCTTCAATATGATTTCCCTTCCTTTCTTGTTAAACATCTAAGGGAAGGCCCCGTTAAAAGATCGTCGGTATAGCACTCCATCTCTTAATTCATAATTTGTTGCACGGCTTTTTAATTTGTGTGTTTCCAATCTATTTCTTGGTGTTTCTCCCACGGTAAATATGCATGAAGCTCGCTCTCCAATCTTCTTTTCGCGAGTGTTTGTGTTCCGTCTTCTACTACCATCACATCGGTTTTTGTTCTTCTTCTTTGTCAATTGACGGCATCAAGGGTGTTTGTATTTTAATATTTCTCAAACTAGATCTGTCATCATACTTGATATAAAGGAAAAAGCGTCTGCGAGCCTATTATTTCTCCTTGATATATGTCTCCACTTTATTCTTGGTATCTCAAGTCGACAACTCATCAACAATTTTCTTATATTTTTGTAAAGACACTTCGTTTATGGCATATTCTTCTTTTATCGGCAAATTGCCAATTGTGAATCACTAGTAATCCTTACATTCTCTAACTTCATTTCTATTGCAAATCGCAAAGCATGTATTATAGCTTCATACTCTGTTTCGTTATTTGTTGATGCAAACTCCAATCAAAGAAAGAAAGAGCTATTTTATTACCCTCTGGTGATATCACAACAATCCCTATCCATTTCCTTCTCCATTTGATGATCCATCTACTAATATTTCCATCTATTTGGTTCCGTTAACAAATCTTCCGGATCTCCATGTTCTTCCTCTACATCCATCATTTCTTCTACTTGATTCATCCTCTTCTAAAGGAAATTAACAAACAACTTTGTGATTTTGGCGAAGATAGTATTTCATATTTGAGTTTGCAATGACTTATTTGAGCATTCCATCTCTCAACTCTTCTCGACCTCTTTGAATTCTTCATCACCGATTCTATTGGTACTTTTGTCACCACTTTGACAACATGTGCTTGAAAATATATCTGACTTAAATGTTGCATAAACTAATGCCAAGATTAGTTTTTCAATTTTTGAGTAATTCCTTTACTCAAAGGAAAGTTTTGCTTGATGTAATAAATTGGTTTTTCTACTCCCACGTCCACTCGCAGTAACACACCGCACTTAACGCATGCGAGGTTGTCGCGAGATAGATCAACAATTCTTCTCCTTCTTCTGCTTTTTGCAAAATTGATATATCCATTAAATGTTCCTTTATTCCTTGCAAGGCTTTCTCGCACTCATCTGTCCATTTAAACTTCGACCCCTTTCTAAGGATATTGAAAAAGTGCTTGCATTTGTCAGATGATCGCGAGATGAACCTCCCTAGCGAAGCTAACAACCCATTTAACTTTTGAACATCTTTTATTGTCGCCTGTTGGCATATCACTAATCGCTTGTACTTTTTCTCGTCGACTTGAATTCCTTCTTTGGATACAATATACCCTAAAAATTTTCCAGAGGCAACTCCAAAGTGCATTTTTCCTGGTTTACTTTGATATTAAATTGCCTCATTTGTTCAAAAATTTCTTTCAAATCTGTCGTGGTCTTTTTTGCTTTTCTACTTTTTATTAACATATCATCTCTACGTATACCTCCAACGTTTTATGTATCCATCTCGCAACACCTTCTCCACCATCCTTTGGTATGTCGCACCAAAGATTTCGCACCAAATGGCATTTTTGTATAACAAAGACAATCCTCTTGGAGCAAAGAAAGCAGTTATGTTCTTGGTCTTCTTGGCGAGAGGAATTTGATTATAACCCTTGTATCCATCAAGAGAAGATATCCTTTCGTTTCCCGTCACGCTTGAACCCAGGTTGGGAATATCCAGTAATCTGGAAACTATCTTTAGGACAAGCTTTATTTAGATCGAAAAGTCTATACAAATTCTTATTCCTTTTTTCTTCTTTGGAACTATAACCATATTTGCTATCCATTCGGGATATTTTGCTTGTCTAATAATTCCCTGCGTCCAACATTTTCTGCAATTCTTCTTCTATTTGAGGATGATATGCTGTCGCGATCTTTCTAATTCTTTGTTTAAAGGGTTTTACATTCTTTTCAATTTCCAATTTATGGCAAGCCACAGATGGATCTATACCAGGCATTTCATCCATATCCCATGTGAAAATGTCTTTGTAATCTCGCAACAACTCAACCGCTTCTTTTCTCTTCATCCGCTTCCATTTTAGTCCCAATTTTTAAGATTTTAGGCTCCTCCTCGGTTCCAACATTCACTTCTTTTGTTTGTTCTCCCACTGCGACATAGCTAGACTTGGCTCTCCCATAGGAGTTGGTCCTCTTATTTCCTTCGCGAACTCACTCCCTTTTTCCATGATTTCGCCTGTATTCCTTTTCCCTCTTTTGCTCTTATCATGTAAATTCTAAACTCTTCTTCTTTCTTAGCTGCTTTTATCATCTTTCTGCGATCTTTTCGCTTCCTCACTTGCTCTTCATAATGCTTTACCTCGATTTGATGATATATTTTCCTTTATCAATATCTCCTCCGATCTCACCAATTCCACTCGGCATAGGAAATTTGATACACTGATGAAGTGTTGACGCTACCGCTTTAATTGCATGTACCCAAGGTCTCCCCTAACAATATGTGGTACGGCGATTCCATATCCACTATACTTAATGTTACTTGTGTTTCAATTTCTCCAAGTAAAATTTGTAATTTTATCTCCCTTTAGGTATTGTTATAGATTTTCCAAAACCATGAATATAATATCTTGGAGAACTCATTTTTTCATCTTTATATCCTAATTTTTTGTATGTATGGTAAAACATGATACTCACCAAACTCCCCGTATCCACCAAAGTTCTGTTTATTTCCCATTCTTCCGCCGCTTTTCTTGATTCTTCTCTTTTTCGCTTGCATTTATCGTGATCACTAGTGGAGATATATGATTCAAACTTTCTCTAGGTATTTCTCAAGCGGATGTGAACGTTATTTTCTCGTTTTTCCCATTCCTTCAAAGACGATGTCCTCTCCTCATCTATAATCTTCTTTCCTTCAAAATCTCGTTTATGTATCCTTCCTCTAATATTTTCGTGGAATTCATTAACCTTTGCTTTTGTAATTGAATTGTATTCCATATCTTCATTATGTTCCTTACTTCTTAACTCCTCTATCTCATCTGATTTAACATTTTCCTTTCTCATTTTCTTGATTTAAATGACTTTAATTGTACTCTTTGATCTTCAATCTTGTTCAATCCTCAAGTTTCTAGCGCATATATAGTTGCGAAATCCTACACTACTACTACACACCTCACTCAAATTTGCTTATTCAATCCATTTGAAGATGAATAATAATGTGTTTTATTAATTGTTTTCTTCCAAGATTTACAAAGAAATGTAGAACAGATCTAAAGAAATTACAATCACTCTTGATTTTCTCTCTCCTAATGACTTGCTTAATAATTCAAAAGACCTCCCCTACAACAGACTTACTCAACCCCTTTATATAGGGTATTACATAGTGGATGACAAACTAAGTCGTCCTTTTATTTTCGGAAATGACTCGCGACTCCTCGCGAGTGTGTAATTGTCCAATCTTGCGACACCCCTAAATCTCGCCAAGTCTTCACACTTTTCTCATGTTTTGGCTGTCGTCATCCATTGCGTCATTTATATTACTTCCAAGCGACGCCTTCGCAATGTAGTCGTTTATTAATCTCGCGAAGTATTGGTGTTGCGATATTCTGATCCTACAATTGCCGCCACGGTTATAGTAGTTTCTTTCTCTTTCAAACTCTTCTTGATCTCGGCTTCCCATGGCTACTAACTTTGGTTGTTCATCATTTATCACTCTTTCTAGCTGCCCTTGCGAGGTACTCGCTTGCTGTGTGTATTAATTTGGGTAACAAACTTGCATTGCAGATTTGAACTTGTATTCGCAACCGAGTACGACTCCACCTCATTTTGCCTTTCTTCCAAAGCAATATATTCCTCTTGCGGTTCTCGCATCTCCGTCATCGTGATCATATTCTTGACTCTAAAAATTTGAATATATAGCAAATTGGTTGCGAACATAGCGTTTATAAATGATAAAATGAGATATCTTTCATCCACTCTTCCGGCCATCTCGCTACACATCGTCTTCCATCTCACAGTTAGGTGTCTTAAACTTTCACCAACTCTTTGTTTCATCCCAAATACATCTTCAATTCCTGGTCGCGAGGAGTTGTTACTTATGTATGCCCCTAAAAATATAGCTTGTAGATGGTTGAATGACGTGATCTTTGTTTCTTGGTAAACCTTCAAACCACTTGAGAGCTTCCCCTTTAAACTTGATGCGAAATATTTGCACAATATAGCGTCATGATTTTCCCAACGTAACATACATCTTACATACGCTTTGATGTGTAGTATTGCAAAGTTGTTCCATCAAAAATGCTGGTTAATGCGGGTAAATTGCACTTTGGGGGTATTCCTCCTAATCGCACCTCTAATGTAAAGGGATTTTTCGCAGCCTTCTTCGATTGCCTCATCCAATTGTCTTCTTCCTCCTCCTCTTCTATTGTTCAACATTCCTCTCATTTCTGCCAACTCTTTTAAGATTTGTTCGTTTACATCGTGGTTCAATTTATTGGTCTTTTTAATTCCGTTTCTCTCCTTCTTCGTTCATGTCTATCTTGATTTTCTTGTTCATCATTTTCTTCTCTTCTTTCTCTCGCGACTTTATTCTCCATCTCGTTTCTCGGATTACCACACCATTGTATCCATCATATTGTCTTCTTGGTTGTCTATCAACTCACCTTTGTATTCTTTCATACTCTTCATTAATATTCCCATTGTTGCGATTTTGCTCGCGCCTTCTTTCTCGATTGTCATGATTATTCTCAGGATTGCTTCCTCCAATTCTCGTTCTTCCATTTCTACTCTTAATCTTTCCCTTTCGCGAGCTAGACGCGCTTGTTCAATATAATGCCTTTCGATGTCATCTTCAATCTCCTTTTGTTTCCTCTGTGTTTCTCTTCCACGCAGTATTCTTCTTCCTTCTTCCGGATTTTCTTCATCAATTGGATTATTCTACTTTGCCTATTTCCTTGATTTCCATTATTTTGTCACCCCGTAAAATCTCTCGGACGCGAATACACACCATTTCCCTTCTTTCGCAGTATCCTTCACCGAGATTTAGCTCTCTTTCTAAATTTTCTTCATTAGCATTTTCTACAGGCAACATTCTCCTTCTATCATCTCTAACCGATCCTGGTCTTGTCCTGGTATTACTTCTCGACCTCCTATTCTGCAACCTCATATTTTCCATTCTTAACTCATGGTTTTGCCTTGTTAAATTTGCGCGTTCTTCCGCTTCTAATCGTCTTTCTTCATGTATTGTTTGTCTCAACGTTTCTAATGCTACGATTTCTTCATTTCTATGAGCTGTTTCTCCCATTTCTTCTCGATTTCTCTCCTCTTGTTCATTATTTATCAATTGTTGCACTTCTTCTCTTTCTTCCACATAATCTGATCTCCATGTATGCACGCTCACCCTATCATAATCTACTACTCTATTCGGTACTGGTTGAATTGGTGGTTGAATTTGACCTTCTTCTCCTTCTTCTCTTCTCTTGCGTTTATTCTTGATGGTTCACCTACTTCATTTCTCCTTTCTCCGGCTAATCTCCCACTTCTCCTCACAATTGTTGGTTGTTACGATGCATTCCTTCTTCTAGCCATTTCTCAATTTTAGTAAATTGTTGAGAATTATTCGAAATTTCTTTCTTGTTACTCCTGATTCTTTCAATTCACAAGGTTGATCTTCTACTCATTCCCTGTTTCTAGCGCATATGTAATTGCAGGAAATCCCACAATACACCCCTCACAAGAATTTATTTTACTAATCCATTTGAAGATGAATAACTATATATTTTTATTGATTATCTTCTTGAAATGTTTACAAGGATAGATAGAACAGAGCTAAAGAAATTACAATCACTCTAGATTTTCTCTCTCCTAATGACTTGCTTAACAATTCAAGAAGAACCCCCTACAACAGATTTACTCAACCCTTTATATAGGGTATTACATAGTGGATGACAGCTAAGCTGTCCTTTATTTTCGGGAATCCTTCGCGAAGTATCGCAAGTGTATAAGTGTTTGTCTTCGCGACACTCCTAAATCTCGCCAAGTCTTCACACTTTCCTCATGTTCTAGTTGTCGTCATCCAATGCGTCATTTAAATAACTCCCCTGCGACGCCTTCGCAATGTAGTCATTTATTACTCTCGCGAAGTATTGATGTCGCGATATTCTGTTCCTACAATCTTCATTCCTCTATTGCCACTCTAAAGTCTGACTATTCAAAAATTCGCAAAGAAAATGGAATACTCACTTCTTCCCTTGCTCGCTCTCGCGATCGTGCAGAAAGAAGATTCGATTATATGTCTGACTATAAAGATATAGAGAGTAGAAATCATCAGAAAGCACTCCTTCGTCAATTTCATCTTAAGGCCGAAGTTCTTGTGAATGATGTTTTACTATCTAAATCTCTTGATCCTGTATGTATCGAACCTTTGGAAGTAAGCGACGATGAAGTTCCTAATTCTCCTGACAGCGATTATGACTACAATAGTGGAGAAGAGCTTGCAAATGAAGAGACAATCCCTCCTAGTAAAACTTCAATGATGATCTGGTTGAAGGAGGATCTGTGAAAATATAATAATCGCAGAATATAGATAAAGTTCTTGAAGAAGACCCAATATCTCCTTCATTGAAAAACCGATATTTGAGAATTGACTTTCTCTTGTAATTTTTCTTCTTGTCTTGTTACTTCTTTACGTGCTTCAATCACCTTTTAGATGTGTTCATCTCGCTTATTATTACTCTTTCTTACAATGAGCATAATTTTTTATATTTAATAATTGTTATTTTGTTTTTCATTATCTTTATTTATGTTGAAATTCATCATTGCGACAAGATCGCAGGACGTCTTTATATTTTCATGTAATGACCCATTGATCTTGCCTTACCGTTGCTCATGTGTGGTCTTATTTTGCCTTCATAGTTAAAGGTCTTATTTTGCCACCCCTCATTTTTTTGCGTCAATATGACAAAGCCTAGATATTCTTACGAACATAAAGTCCCATGACATTGTCGTCTTGCGACAAAATCGCAGGACGTCTTTACACTTTCATGTAACGACCCATTGATCTTGTCTTATCATTTCTTTAGTATTTTTGCCTCTGCAGGATATTTTTCTTGCGACAATATGACAGGCCTAAATGTTCTTGCGAACATGAAGCCCCATGACATTACCGTCTTTGCGACGAAATCGCAGGACGTCTTTACACTTTCATGTAAAGACCCATTGATCTCGCCTTACCATCGCGTTAGTATTATTGCCTCTTCAGGATCATCGCACAAATATGACAAGCCTAAATTTTCTTGCGAAAATAGAGCCTCATGACATTTGCGTCTTAAGACACTTATCAGCTCCCTAATGGAGGGTGCCGCCCTTATCATCTCCCCGGTTGCCCCTTCAAGGAGGCGTACATCGGCCATACAAGACTAGCTCTTCCCATCCTGGTCTTAACAACAACCGGTTGTTTTCGCACCTCTTATCCCTTATACATATAGGGCTTATGGTTACGAGACTCGCACCCTAAGTGGAGTTTTCTTGGCCGAGTGCGGCATGTGCCAAGACTTTCCAAGAATGGCCGAGACACTTCAAATGCCCCGAGCACTCTTGGCTCAACCGTGTACCTCGGCGCCTTGGTCATACACCGACTCCTTGGAAGAGACCCTCGGTCGTCCAACCAGGGTATAACCTTATATATATTTGGAAATCCAAGGTATCTCCCCCCTGGATGGGCTTTATTGACCCCAAATTTTCATGACTCGGGTTCCGGGGCGGTGTAACCTTTTCCCTGAGCCATGTCAAGAGATACCCCCTTATATGACGCACTTTAGGTCTTACATTTGCCTCTTACAAATATCATTCGCGAACTAGGGTGTACGCCATAAAGGTTCGTCCCATTCACTCACTCTTTCATTTCTGTCAATTCATTCAATCATTCATTTTTGATTATCTCTTGTTATTTCATTTGCGAGATATTTGCACATTCTTTCTTTATTTTATGCAATTTCGCAATCACTCTGTCGCATGAACATTTCATATGAATTCATTTCATTTCATTCATTCAACATTTCGGAACTTATTCTTTCCCTTCCATCTTCTATGGGTAATATTTCTTGAGATATAATCTATTCCACGGTCTATCCAATCTTTGGCCCACATCTTTGCCCTCAGGATCCATTAATCTATATGCCCCTGTTCCAACTATCTCCTTGATGATATAAGGTCCATCCCACTTTTTCGCCAATTTGCCACCACTTTCTCGATATATTGGTGTTTCTCGCAATACCATATCACCTGGTTGAAATTCGCGTGTCTTGACACGTTTGTTATATTCTCTCGGCTAATCTTCGCTGGTAATTCTCCATATCTTTGTAGTGCTCTTTCTCTATTTTCCTCTAATTCATCTAATTTAACCAAAATGTTTCCCGCACTAAGATTTTTCTCCCAAGCTTCTCTCTTTGTTGTTGGAATAATAACTTCTGTCGGAAGTACAACTTCAACTCCATATGTTAGACAAAATGGTGACATTCCCGTAGCTTCTCGCCTTGTTGTATTGTAAGCCCATACTGCATTATGCACTTGTTCACACCATGCCTTATTATGTCCTTCTAACTTCTTCTTCAGTATATCTGCGATTGTTTTATTTGTTGCTTCCTTTGTCCATTGGCTGCGGTATAAAGGAGTTGATTTCCCACATTTTATTTGAAATGCATTAAGCGAAGAATTCTATATTTTGTCCCTCAAAGCCGTTTCCCATTGTCGATACCAATTGTCTTTGAATTCCAAATCTTGCATATTATGTTTTCGAATATGAAGGTAAAAATATCTTTATCGCGAATGTGTTGTACCGCTTTTACTTCGCCCACTTTGTGAAATAATTTGTAGCGACAATCGGATATCTCCTCCCCTGTGCCTGCACTGCAAAAAGGTCCTACAATATCTAATCCCACTTTCCAAAAGGCCATACACTTGTTGAAGAGGTTAATGGTGCTCCCGGTGCATGTATTTTCTTTCCATGCCTCGACAATCTTCGCAACGTCTTGATACTTGTTTCGCATCTTCATGCATATATGGCCAATAATAGCCTTGCATTTTCGCCTTATGTGCTAAAGATATTACGCCACTTGTGATTGCCAAGACCCCACCGTGTAATATTTTTAACACTTCCTTCTCTTTCCTTTCGTGTTAAACATCTAAGCGAGGTCCATTAAAGGATCTTCGGTGCAAATACCCCGTCTCTTAATTCATAATTTGTTGCACGGCTTTTTAATTTGTGCATCTCTAATCTATTTCTTGGTGTTTCTCCTTTCATTAGATAAGCATGAAGTTCTGTTTCTCCAATCTTCGCAATTGGGTCTTTGTGTTTCATCTTCTATGAGCATTACTTCTGCTTCTTCCTCTTCCTCTTTGTTGATTGATGGTGATAGAAGTGTGTGCATTTTTATGCATCTCGCAGCTGGATCTGTCATCATACTTGATATAAAAGCAAAAGCATCCGCGAGTCTATTGTCTCTTCTTGATATGTGTCTCCATTTTATTTTTGGTATCTTGTAGATAATTCTTCAATAAGTTTTTTATATTTTTTCATGGATAGTTCATTTGTAGTATATTCTTCTTTTATCTGGCGAATAGCTAACTGGGAATCACTGGTGACCCTCACATTCTCCAACTTCATTTTTATTGCAAATCGCAAGGCATGTATTATAGCTTTGTTGATGGTGGATTTTCATTTAAGGTTAAAATTGTACAAAACCGAGAAAATTATGCTACCACATCTTGTAAAAGATAAGGCCATCAATAAGTGTTGGATACTCCCTCACTTAATTCACCTAGAATGGAGCATGTGGCAACAATCTCATTCTGTGAATACACGAAATTCATCCAGGTTGGAGCATGTAGCAACAATCCCATATACCCTGTGAATTTCTAGTATTATTAATTAATGCGCAATCAGCCTTGTATTTCTGTACTCATTATCGATTGGCATGACGATCGAGTGTTGCTCTTACGAGCAACACGAACCTCAAGCATTATAATGAAACCATGTACGAAATACCCGTACGCGTACCGACTCTCGGTGTGTTATACTAGCCCGATTGAGCCTCTCTCCTGTGTTATACTAGCCCGATTGAGCATCCGGACTGATCGTATCGGTCCGGATATGATCACGATCATCCAACTCCACAAGCATGGTTGGATGACCCGGATCAATTCCATCACCCCAAGCGGTATGGAATATCCACTGCCGAACCAACGCGGACCCCGCACGGTCGACCTTCCCCAAAAGATTGGCCTAGCTTGCCAAAAAACGTCCAAACCAGAGCGTATGGACGGAAAACCCTAAATTAGGGTTTGCGGCATATTACATGTGTCGCAAAACAGTCTTAACCATCCATCTTCGCAGGTATAGATTGAGGGTATAGATGTAGACTCAAAGGGCCCAGAGCATGTCAACACAATCACCGTGGGCCCGCCTAGATACCTGACCAATCGGTCAGGACCAACCATGGTTGGTTATCCCACCCGTATGCCGAATAAAGCATTGACGCACGGCCTTGAAACCCAAAATTAGGGTTTTGAGCATCACGAGCGTCCATCTTCTCCGACACGAATGGAGGGTCCAAGATTAGATTAAGCGGTGTCCCGGTCATACCAAAGATGACCACCGTGGACCCATCTATCCCCTCACCCGATCGGCCAAGACATATCATGCCTGTTTGTTCCAAGACGCGCGCCCAAACTAGCGTGGTCGCACCTCCCAAATCGCAAACGATCTCGACCGCTCCAACTTCGCCGGACGATTTGGATGGCTCGATCACGTTTTCATGGGATATTCGGGTATAGGCGTGAACACTAGCCTACCACCTTCACACAGACCGATCGGCCAAGACCGAGGCCAAGATTGGTCATCTTGGAACGTGCGCCCGAAATGGGCATGACGCGCGGCTCTTGCGGCCTTTGGTTTTCTGTCACAAATTGATCTCGACCACTCAACTTCACCGGACGAATTGAGTGGCCCGGATCATACTTTCGAGGTAATGGGTATAGGCGCCTACACCGTCATGCCGTCTACACGCATGTACGGTCGGCCTGGCCAAAGTCATATCCCAAGTCGGGATTCGACCAAGTGAAGAGGATGCTTGCGCACCTCTTCTAAAACCTTAATTCCACCAACGGTCGCGGATGAGTGTCTCAAAGATCATCTCGTCCGTCCAACTTCACCGGCTTGGTTATACAACCACAGTCGGGAGTTAATTGGTCAGTGAGGCGTCATCTCCCGTCACTCTACCACACCAGGATGTAGTACCTGCAAAAAATACACGATACTTCACAGGTATCAACTTTCTAAATAACGCAGTTATTCAACTTAGCATTACATGCTACCTTTCGTGGATCCACGATCCACATATTCCGAACATCAATCATGTCACAAACTCGGGGATACATACGGGGTATTGGTCTGGCGGTTTACGGCGTGCGGCGTGCAACGCGCATCACGAGAACGTGTTAGGAAGTTATGGACGGTTAGTGATGACAGAGAAGTGGGCAAGACCGATCGTGTAGCACCGACACACAACTCCACTACTCCATGACTTCCACTTCCCACGAGAGACGTGAATAATACTCAATGACTTGTATAAATAGGTTCTCCTCCCTATTTCCACCAACAAGAGCAAGTCCGGACAAAATACGAAACCAAGTGTCAATACAAAACACCTGGAATCGATAGCTTGCATCCTGTGGCTTCTGTTCGACTTTCTATACAAGTCATAAGCAAGCCAACACCTTCACAATCTCAACACCTTCTTCGCTTCCCTCCCTAAGATCAACCCCATCTCCTTCACTTTGTGACCGAAACAAGTCCGGAACGGCCATTTCTTGGTTTAGCCGGGACTTGCACATATTGATTTTCGAATCTACAACCACTCACCGCGAGTGCATTTGTTTAGGGGTTTAGATTCATTCCTCATCCACACCCCAAATTACCAAATCCGGGGAGTAGTTTTCACCCATAAACAACCGACGACCACAAAGGAGGTTGATCTCGGTTGCACAAAATTGAATTGTCAATTTTTCGGTTTCCATCTCGCAATGTATCAAACCACGCAGGTGGTTCAGATATCATGGGAAGTGTAGCTAGAATGCTGGAGGATGTCTTGGCAAATCAAGACGGTATCACCAGAAGGCAGAGCGAGGCATTTCGCCTTTTGAATGATATAACAGCACAATTACAAGAAGGGTCGGCAGGCATCTACTCGAGCAAGGTAAGAAATGTCAATCCTTAGTCGGAGTCACACCTTACCGGTGGAGAGGCGGGGAAAGAGCGCGTAACTACGGGAGACTCGGAAAGATGAACAACATGGTCCCGAACTCCGCAGAGGAAGGGACTTGTCCTAATACTACAATGTCTCCAGGATAAAGAAAGGGAGCCTCTGCAGCCTACGGGGCCTCGCTAGAAGATTTATATCTCAAAACTCTTGTTGAAGCTCCTAAGACTGTCAATCCGCATCGACCTTCCAACCAAGCGAAGAAATGCTTGAGGAAGGAGAGATCGATCAGAAATACGTGAATACGAGAGGATGGGAGCGTTCAATTCGATCACTCGGCGGTGATATTACGACACCTTCCACATCCCTTTACCCGAGCAAGCGATCCGCGGATATGATGGCACTCGCAAAATCTTCCAACTTCATCTCCTAACGTGCTCCACATCAAAGCCACGTAGACATCACAATGCCCACTAACGCAGAAAAGTTTGGACTCGAAGTACCTACACTTTTCGTTCCCGATGGAAAAGATTTTGGAGTTCTTTGGAGATGTGGGTGCGAAATAGAGAGGTGAAACTACCTCCCGTGTATGGCGTCCTGTGAGATCAAGAAATAATGGACCCGAGGTACTTGTCACTTCCACCGGTTCCTTCACCACCCTACCGGTGGAGTGCAACGCTTTAAGCGCATTGTTCAGGAGAAACTTGGTTCAGAGGGATAGCTCTCATTCTTTAAAAAATTAATGCGGACGACTTCCTTGGAGAGGCTACTTCGGTTTAATACAAGTGAGACTTCAAAAACAAGTAAGTTCTATTCAGCAATTTTACAAGAAAGATAGTTTTGGAATTCACTGGGACTTAGCATCCCGCACATGGAGAAAGAGACTCAAGATCAAACGCATGTTTGCTTCCCTTCATACCTCCCTTTTACACGACATTTGCAATTTCATATGACATGTGCAATCATTCATGACCAAGATGCAAATTCCATTTAAAATAACCTCTTTCGAAAAGTTATTCACAAAACTATCTCAAAATAAACCAATTCAATTACCTATTAATTCAAAACCGGAGGTCAAATTGTGAAAGGAAATCCTCACTATCACTCAAAAGAAAAACATCTAAAAGGAAAGACAATTAGGTGGTGAGAATCTTTCAAGGAAAGTCCTTCAAGCTGACAACTCGTCCTTCCAGGCAAGAGAGTCTTTCATCCTTTGAAGAACAACTGCTTGACTTCAATTCCTTAGACAACTTTTCAACCTCTTCTTCCCGCGAGTAACACGCTCTACTAAGGGACTTTGTCTTGTAATTTACGGAGCTCTGAATCTTGGAGAACCCTTTGAAGAACCAAGGAGCATTGAAGGCATGCTGCGCAAACACGTCTCGATGGCACTTCCGTCTTCAATCATCTCCTCGTAAACCGTTCGGACCGGTCGTGACGCTCATCCCATGGATAGAAAATAAAGCTTCTTGGATGCGGTTGACCAACGCAAGACGACTTTTGAGCTTCGTAGTGGTAGCAATGTGGCCGTGCTTCTCCCATATCGCCGTATACAACTCTTCGAACTGAGCCGGCACGCTGAATCCACCAACCAACACATGACCTGGATAAGGGACACTAAAAGGAGGATCGAACAAAGCCCCAGGCTGCATCACCGATGCTTCACCAACCACAGGAGCCTTGTCAGTTACAGGAGGCCTTTGAATGAATGAGTCACCACGACAGCTTTATTGGCCGAAGCCTGCTCAGAACGTTCTTCAAGGAGAGCCGCTTCAACTATAGCGGATGTTGCCTCTCTTATATTCCTTCCGACATCTACTTCGCTTCGGGTGCTAATTTCCATCACGACCCCGTCAACAAGATCACTAAGGGAAGCGCCTTGTCCAACCGAGCTTGCATCATCTCTCGTCATGGTCGGAAAAAGGATCGGTTTCTCCGGACTTTTCAACATGAAGATCAGTCGCGGACTTCTCGGCATGAAGATCGCACCGCGAGACTTCTCAACATGAAGGCCAACGTTACCGACCTTCTCATTCGAATGCACGCCAACCTTGTGAAGACATTCTCTTTCGAATTCCACGATTTCAAGCAAGGATCACTCTTAGAAGAATTTACTCTGGAGAAATGAAGGAACCAACGGAAAAGATTTAAATACCATATTGGAGGAATTGAGGATCACCGAACCACAAGCCCGCCTTTTGGATCTCTCTCACCAGCTGGGGACCGCAATCCTCGGCTACGGGTCCGTTTGGCCGGAAGTGGCTTCAACCGGAAATGCTTTTTCAAAACGTCGAAGATGGTTCACCACGGAACTGTCACAACACTCTCCGAGAATTCCTGGAAAATCAACAGTTGCCTCCTCCAAAATTCCTTGTACTTATCGGTTACCATTGGGTTTCTCCCAATGGGACAGAAGGGAAGGCTCACCCGTTCTAAAAACACGTCAGCGTTAAGAATATTTGGGAGGAATTTTTTCGGAACCCCCGGTGGACGGATAAGTGGGACACCCTAATCAAATCCCATTTGGCGAGCCGCCACAATATTGTGCGAGTCACAATGAAATTCTTCGTTGAATAAAGACGGGATATATCCTGGGATGCAGGTGTGTCTTTAAACAATTTCCCCAAATCTCATAGTCTTAACATCGGTGCGCAACACAAAGATCGGGACCATCGTAAGCGGTAGCAAAAAGTCTTTGGCTGAACAATGGAAGGGTGGATCGGCCCCCATGGACTGAAAATCTACGAAGAAGACATATTATCAAATATGTCCACGAGTTTCGCGCTTTGTTGGGACGCCTCCCTACGCCAACGGAGTATTCTCGAGCCACCATACAAGTTGCTGAGCGAATTTACAGGAGCAGGAGTAGGAGCATAACTTTTGAAGTGTTCCCATAAGAATTCCTGAAGAAAAGCGAAGTGAACGTACGACTCCACCTTCTTGTACCCGTTAGAAACATGCATGTCCATTGCTAAGGCGTCCAGATGAGAATACAGCGATCCAAGGAACAAAGCACCTAGGGGAAGAACTTTACCTTTTTCCAGCTTTATAGCGATATTAACGAGGTCACCTCTAATGGTCTTCTTTCCAGAACCGTCGTCGAATATATCTCTGGATAGCCATAAAGACAGGAACGCAATCACGCTGAGCTCATTTTCCAACTCTTGATCCGGCTCTGGGTCTCAGCGGGAGACCACTCCGACACCCACCAGTGTAAAAGCATCTCGTATCTTTTTTCTCCTCCTTGTCCGCATGTCGAAACCCGCCACCTTTTGAAGTATAGCATCATAGTTACGTTGTTCCGTATCGGAGAGCTCGTAAGAAAGACTTCCAAGAACGAGCAAGTTCATTAATACAAATACACTCTCCGGAGTAATAGTCATCTCTCCCACCTAGATATGGATGTATGAGTAGAAGGACGCCATCGAGAAATGAAGGTAATCAAACCCGCGACGTCTTTCTTAATTTCAAGAGCAAAGATATGCCATGAACGCATTGAGGATTTGCGCTTTGGTCAAATTGTCTTTAATGCCCTTATTACTCAACATGCGTCTCTGATAGGGTGTAGAATACATCCAATTTACTATCTATTATTTATGCTTTCTTTGCTATTTTTCTTGTAAATTATGTATTTTACGCTTGTTTTGAGTTTTGTAGCTACTTTGGAGTCACACGGAGGAAAAGAAGAAGAAATTACTCTAATTGAGCCAAAAGGGCAAAATTGTCATTTCACGGCGAACACTATTCGGAGTCCTGTTAATGTTAAGGAGCAACTCTTCCGGAGGAGCACCATAGACAAACCAAATTGTGGTTAAGGGGTTGCCCAGTTGGTGGCCCTTATCCGGAAAGTGGGTTTGTCGTTAGCACCCTAATCCTCCCTTACCCTAAATCGAGAGACGTGTTTCTCTCATTCACCACATTCTGTTCCACCCGAATAAGAGAGAAAAGAAGCAATTTGCTATTAAATCCGAGAGATTCAGGGACTCATTCGGAGGCTTAATGGAAGATTCATATGAAGATGAAGAATTCGCTCGATCTGTGATGATAACAAATCAAGATTCATGTATTTGAAGAACAAAAGAGGATCTCACCGAGATGAGACGACGAAGAAATTAGGGTTCGAAGTCTCGCTTGATAATCGAAATTCATGAAGAATGATGGTTAGGGTTTGTGGAAGAACCGAAATTGAATGGGTTCTCGGTGGTCTCTCGTAAATCAAATTGGTTGGTTTAGTTTGAATTTTTAAGTTGCGGAGTTAGGGTTTCTGAATATGAATTGGATGGAGATTGAAGATGTTGTATCTGAGATATGAGATTCAGAGAAGAAAGAAAATCTTGGCTTGTGTTATAATGGTTTTGGTGTCAGTTTCGAGGGAAACATTGGCCATTGTGGAAGATGGATGGTGATGTTGGTTGTACATGAGATACAGATGGGGGTTTGATGGAGTCTGTTGGTGTTGTGAATGATACTGCTGGTTTACAGGGAACGATGGATTGAATTGTGAAGAGTGAGACGCTGCCGAGAAGAATTGGGAATGAGAAATTGATACAGAAAGAAGTCATGATGAACGGATGTATGAAGTGAAGTCATTGAACTAAATTAGATGTATGTTAGGAATTGCCACGAGGGAATTGAAGCGGCTAGTGAGAATTGATTACGGGTTCAATGTCGAGTATGGGTTTGTCATGGTGTCATCTAAGCGGGGAATTAAGATGGAGGATCCGGTCATTCTGAGTTGGTGGTTGAATGCGGATATGTTGGTAATGACTTGAGTAAATACAAATGAAGCTCTGTTGCAAGAATGGAAGAATTTCTTAGATGTATGTGTAGGATTCTTAACAGAGAAGACACTAGAACTACTGAATTTGGCCTCGAGCAAATCCTATAAACAAACGAACTCGGTTTTACGCACCCGAGTCAACTCGTCGATGACGATCCGGGCGACTCAACCAACTTTGATCAGACGAGTTAGCCGAGTAAGATGTTGACTTCGGTGGCTGAGTCACTCTTCCCTTGACCCGTTGGTGACGGTTTGACCGGTTGACCGTTATCTCTAACGGAACTTCAACTAATATTCCATTGACGGAGAAGAAGATTCTAGTCACCGGCGGCGACTTTTCAGGCCGGATTCCGGCCAAATTCCGGCCATAATACCAGATTTTTGGCGACCAAAATTACAGAATTTTGTGTGGATTCTTCTCATGGGTGTGAAGACTAAAAATTGGAAATTGGATGAAAATTTGTGGAGAATTCTCTAGAATCATCTAAACTCATGGGTTTGTGGAATTGGGCTAAAATTTGGAAAGAGAAGATGGAAGATTTGAGAAAGGCTTGGACTTGGAAATTGAATTGCTAAAGGAAAGGGGTTCTATTCCTTGGAAGATTTGGAGAATATTGAAGCCTATAAATAGAGAAGTTTTCTACATCTTTTACACACCTCTCTACACACACAACACTTGTGTTTTTGCTTGCTTTTGAAAATTCTTCTTTTTAATTATTTGTGTGAACTTGAAAAATTCTCCTTTTAATTATTATTTGTGTGAATTTCAAAAACATGAGTAGCTAATTTTCTTATTGATTGAGGATGAATTCCTAGTTCTTAATATATGATTTGAGTTTTGTTTCAATTCTATCTTGAAGTTTTTCACATGATTATCGTTTGTTTTTACTAATAGGAATGTTTATTCATTCATTCATGATTGATAGATTGTTTAGAGTGCACGCTAAATTGATTTGTTAATTCAACCTAATTATAGTATAAGTTAGGGAATAAGTAATCGTTCTCGACACTTTACACAAGTAGAAAACACGAGACCTTGCGGAGGGATTCCGTGGAGCGATTGTGTGTAAAAACAACACTAGAAAGTGGACCAAGCGAACCGAGTTTAACTACTAGTACTAAACCTAAATTCATAGATCTTAATGCATTCGGGGAATTACATCTTGTAAGCGAACCTCAAGGTGGTTCTTTTGAATAGAATCTGATAACTAAGCGGACTTGTTACTCAGTGAAATAAGGGATTTTGGGGCTAGCTGCGAACCTTTATCCTACGGTTGGTGATAATCTGTGACTAATAACATGTGGATGAAAAACATAACTTGATTCATTGTTTTGCAACGAAGAATGATTCCTTGATCTTGACTCTCTTATTGATTTCAACTTTATCTTTTAATTGCTTTGTTTATTTTCTTTTGCTCTTTACACCCCCCTTTTGTGACAATTTTTACAACTAGAATCTCTTGCTCCTTGTGGGAACGAACTTGACTTCCATTATATTATTTTTTAATTGAGTGGAAATAAGATATTAATTTGATTGCACCTACGACACGCATCAAATTTTGGCGCCTAACACCGGGAGCAAATGATCACGATTTTAGTTGGTTTTATTTTTCTTTTGCTTTATTCTTGCTTTGTTAGATTGTATATCGTATCTAACTTGGTTTCGAGAATCTTATTTCAGGTATCGGTTTTCCATGTATGGTGGACAAGAGCAAGCATATTGCAACAATCAATACGGTTTTCAACCTCAACATTATGGCAACTTCCGACCATCCTTAGGATACAATCAAAACCAATCTTTTGGCTATGATCAAATTCCTACTAATCTTATGGATATTCTCATACATATCAACAACCTTATGACGGGTATGTAAGTGGACAATCACAAGGATGGGAGGATAGTTTTGTTTATCATCGAAATTCTCTAATTTTGCAGATAAGATGTGTGCCATGATTGGGGATCTTCAACAAAAGTTGCAAGAATCACTACAAGACTAGCAACCCTATGTTTGGGAGGAACCACATCGAGAAATTCAAAGGAATTCGGAGAAATTATACGAACAAATTACTCAACTCGATAAAAATAGGGATGAGCAACTCCAACAACTTCAAGACGGCATTGCTAAAGAACGAAGAGACATGGATCAATACAAGGAGGATAGGGATAAAGAAGAATTTTGCTATCAAAGCAATAACTATTCTAATGTGCCTATGGTGTGTAGTGAATATTTGATCGATGATTATGTTGGAAAAGGCCAACCTTTGGATACTTTTGAAGACGCTAGTGTAGCTTACTCGAGCCTTGATCTTAATAATGATCAAGCACCTATTCAAAAGGTAGAGCTTGAAGATGATGCATTTAGTGCTTGGAAAAAATTCCTTAGGGAAAGATATGAGTCCGCGGAAGTGTATGAGTGTTGCAACAATGAGGAAGTTATTTCAACTCCGGATCATAATAACGATCCTTCACCTATTCAAAAGGAGGAGATTGGGTGTGACTTACCTATTGTTATAAACGGTGTAACACCCTCACAAGAAGATCTTACAATTTATACCGACGAGAATCATTTTAGTGAATGGCCCGATTCCGATGATGAGAATGTTGAAGAGATGATGCTAGAGGATGAAACCAAATTGATTGATTTTGTGGAAGACCCAATTGAACTTGCCAATGATTTTAATGATGCCAAGACTTTGGTTAAGGTAGACAATAACGATTAAAGGTTGCAAGATTCGATAGAGGACCACGATATACAAGAGGTAAGTAATTCACATGAATTCTCTAAGGATGAAGAGGATTCTATAAAACAAGAGATTGTGCAAGGTTTGTCTAACCCTTTGCATATTGATTCTTCTCCTTTACCTCTTATTGGTTTGAATGTTTGTGCTTCGAAAGTATTTTTGGATGATTTTGTTTCTAGATATCCACCATTGGAAACACTTGATGCTAACACCATGCAGGTTTGCCAAGAGGAATACATGAAAGTTCCAGAATTCTATGTTCTTTATACACTTCCTGAGTGTGGACGAGAATAAGTGTGGGGGAAATTTCTATCGAGCGATAATTTCATTATTATTTTCTTGTGCTAACATTTGTATGGAGTTATTGTTTGCAAAACAGGTATTATGGGTGGATCCCCAAATTTTCCGATTGTTAGTATATGGGGAGTGAATCTTACAAGAGCTAAGTCGGGCCGTCGACTTTAAAACAAGCGCTTCATGGAGGCAACCCATAGGTTTTGTATTTCTTATCTTTTTTTGGTTTTTGTTATTTCTTTTTCTTGTTTCTTATCATGTTAAAATTTCCCACCTTGACTTTACTAGGAGGATTCAATTACATTGAGGACAATGTAAGGTTTAAGTGTGGGGGAGTGGTTAAGCATGTATTTAAAAAAAAAAATTTACAAAAAAAATTAAAAAAAAAAAAAAAGTTTTACATAAAACTTCAACTTTTAGAGATTTTAGAGTCCCTAGCATACTTCTAGGTATGTTTACATAGAGATTTTGACCGACATAATTGAACTTGGAAGTGTTATGGAACTACATTCGGATTTCTTGCTTGTTAGAGTGTTAAATAATGGATTTAATCATGCCGGTGATGCGAATTTGGTGCAGGGAGAAATGCATTATTAGAGTTGCTGATCAATCATTAGTGGAGACTACCCGTATTCATATCATGTGAGGCACCGACCGAAATTTTTCCATCTAACTAAAGAGCTTTCTTTGAGTGTGTGTCACCGTACGTAAATTCGGGTAGAATGGTGAGCTACCCAACCTCCCACCAATAGAAGCACTACTCTTTGATCTCTTGAGTGCTAATTTTGTCAATCATGAGGGTGACGTCTATAGATGAAAGCCTCCTTCTTGTAGTTCGATTTGCGGTGTTAGCACCATTCTCTCTCGACAACAACGGATCCATAGAAACACCATCATCATCAACAAGGAGCGACATCAAAATTTACAAGGAAAGTTGGAAAAGTTCAAGGTTTATAAGCAACGGAACGAGAAAAGGAGCAAATTTCATATTTAAGTAAAGCTTATGATTTCAAGACGATACAAGTTGTGAAGAATCAAGCGGTAAAATACTTCTCCCACGGCCACGGTTTGTGTTATTTCTCTTGTTTATCAAAAAAAAAAAAAAAAATTGAAAAAAAAATGAAAAAAAGAAAAAAAAGAAAAAAAAAATAAGAGAAATATTGTTTTGTTTTTATTTATTTAATAAGCCGTGGGGAAGGAAAATCTATAAGGAAGTTTCAAGCGACAAGGATTTAAGGTAAAAAGAGTTACAAAGTGTCAAGGATTTATGAAATTCGAGAGTTTATCATCAATAGTTGAAACCGAAGACGAAGGAAGAAGATCAAGACGAGGAGCGGAAGACGTTTCTATTGGATGCCGTGACTGGTGTTATCATAATTGGCGATCGGATGTGAAGGTGAGTAAGTAATCTCATCCTTAATAATAATGGTTGATTTCCTTTCTTAGAGATCGTCGAAAAAATGGTTCTTCAAAATATTAAAAGATGTGGGTTTTTAAAAATATTTCGGAAGTTATCCTTCCCACCATTCAACGTGTCGCAGATTTCTCTCTTCATTCCTACTTGCACACATGTGTGACCCATAAAAAAACTTCTTTTTGAGTGCAATTATCATAAAATCCTTTTGGTGAGGCGAAGTCGAGGCGAAATGCTTATTGATCGTTTCTCAAACACGCGTTCTCTCATTATGGTGTGGTTATTTCTCACTCAACATTTAAGAATGAGAATATGTTCTTTAGTATTTCTAACTTCTTATTACTAGCATGCGAAACTCTATGTCCTCATAACTCTTTGGATGCTTGGGACGCTTGAACGCTTTGAAGTTGTGAGTTTTTAGTTTGATTTGCTCGAGGACTAGCAAAGTCTAAGTGTGGGGGAATTTGATAGGGTGTAGAATACATCCTATTTACTATCTATTGTTTATGCTTTCTTTGCTATTTTTCTTGTAAATTATGTATTTTACGCTTGTTTTGAGTTTTGTAGCTACTTTGGAGTCACACGGAGGAAAAGAAGAAGAAATTACTCTAATTGAGCCAAAAGGGCAAAATTATCATTTCACGGGCGAACACTATTCGGAGCTTGGTTAATGTTAAGGGCAACTCTTCCTGAGGAGCACCATAGACAAACCAAATTGTGGTTAAGGGGTTGCCAAATTGGTGGCCCTTATCCGTAAGGTGGGTGTCTATTAGCACCCTAATCCTCCCTTACCCTAAATCGAGAGACGTGTTTCTCTCATTCACCACATTCTGTTCCACCGAATAAGAGAGAAAACAAGAAGGCACTGCTATTAAATCCGAGAGATTCAGGGACTCATACGGAGGCTTAATGGAAGATTCATATGAAGATGAAGAATTCGCTCGATCTGTGATGATAACAAACTGAAGATTCATGTATTTGAAGAACAAAAGAGGATCTCGCCGAGATAAGACGACGAAGAAATTAGGGTTCGAAGTCTCGGTTGATAATCGAAATTCATGAAGAATGATGGTTAGGGTTTGTGGAAGAACCGAAATTGAATGGGTTCTCGGTGGTCTCTCGCAACTGAAATTGGTTGGTTTAGTTTGAATTTTTAAGTTGCAGTTAGGGTTTCTGAAGATGAATTGGATGGAGATTGAAGATGTTGTATCTGAGATATGAGATTCAGAGAAGAAAGAAAATCTTGGCTTGTGTTATAATGGTTTTGGTGCTGTTCGAGGGAAACATTGGCCATTGTGGGAGATGGATGGTGTCTTTGTTGGTTGTACATGAGATACGAGATGGGGGTTTGATGGAGTATCTTTGGTGTTGTGAATGATACTTAGCTTTGGTTTACGAGGGAACGATGGATTGAATTGTGAAGAGTGAGACGCCGCTGAGAAGAATTGGGAATGAGAAATTGATACTGAAAGAAGTCGATGATGAGCAGGATGTATGAAGTGAAGAATCAAGAACTAAATTAGATGTATGTTAGGAATTGCCACAGGAATTGAAGCAGCTAGTGAGAATTGATTACGGAGTTCAATGTCGAGTATGGGTTTGTCATGTGGTGTAACTAAGCGGGAATTAAGATGGAGGATCCGGGGTTATTCTGAGTTGGTGGTTGAATGCGGATATGTTGGTACTGACTTGAGTAAATACAAAATGGAAGCTCTGTTGCAAGAATGGAAGAATTTCTTAGATGTATGTGTAGGATTCTTAACGAGAAGACACTAGAACTACCGAATTTGGCACGAGCAAATCCTATAAACAAACGAACTCGGCGGTTTTCTCGCACCGGCGAGTCAACTCAGCGATGACCGATCCAGACGACTCAACCCAAATTTACAGACGATTAAGCCGAGTAAGATGTTGACTTCGGTTGGTCGAGTCACTCTTCCCTTGACCCAGGTTGACTGACGGTTTGACTAGTTTGACCGTTATCTCTAACGGAACTTCAACGGAATATTCCATTGACGGAGAAGAAGATTCCCGATCACCGGGGCGTCGACTTTTCAGCCGGGATTCCCATAATACCGATTTTCGACGACCAAAATTACAGTAATTTTGTGTGGATTCTTCTCATGGGTGTGAAGACTTAAATTTGGAAATTGGATGAAAATTTGTGGAGAATTCTCTAGAATCATCTAAACTCATGGGTTTGTGGAATTGGGCTAAAATTTGGAAAGAGAAGATGGAAGATTTGAGAAAGGCTTGGACTTGGAAATTGAATTGCTAAAGGAAAGGGGTTCTATTCCTTGGAAGATTTGGAGAATATTGAAGCCTATAAATAGAGAAGTTTTCTACATCTTTTACACACCTCTCTACACACACAACACTTGTGTTTTTGCTTGCTTTTGAAAATTCTCCTTTTTAATTATTTGTGTGAACTTGAAAAATTCTCCTTTTAATTATTATTTGTGTGAATTTCAAAAACATGAGTAGCTAATTTTCTTATTGATTGAGGATGAATTCCTAGTTCTTAATATATGATTTGAGTTTTGTTTCAATTCTATCTTGAATTTTTTCACATGATTATCGTTTGTTTTTACTAATAGGAATGTTTATTCATTCATGATTGATTGATAGATTGTTTAGAGTGCACGCTAAATTGATTTGTTAATTCAACCTAATTCTAGTATAAGTTAGGGAATAAGTAATCGTTCTCGACACTTTACACAAGTAGAAAACACGAGACCTTGCAAGAGGGATTCCGTGGAGCGATTGTGTGTAAAAACAACACTAGAAAGTGGACCAAGCGGAACCGAGTTTAACTACTAGTACTAAACCTTAATTCATAGATCTTAATGCATTCGGGAATTACATCTTGTAAGCGAACCTCAAGGTGGTTCTTTTGAATAGAATCGATAACTAAAGCGGACTTGTTACTCAGTGAAATAAGGGATTTTGGGGCTAGCTAAGCGAACACCTCGCTATCCTACGGTTGGTGATAATCTGTGACTAATAACATGTGGATGAAAAACATAACTTGATTCATTGTTTTGCAACGAAGAATGATTCCTTGATCTTGACTCTCTTATTGATTTCAACTTTATCTTTTAATTGCTTTGTTTATTTTCTTTTGCTTTATACATCCCCCTTTTGTGACAATTTTTACAACTAGAATCTCTTGCTCCTCGTGGGAACGAACTTGACTTCCATTATATTATTTTTAATTGAGTGGAAATAAGATATTAATTTGATTGCACCTACGACACGCATCAGTCTCATCCATCCTTCATAAGAACCCAAGGAGTATGACAAATCTTGAAGTCAATAGGGAAGGCGGATATTCGTTTCTCCCGGAGACAAAATCTCATCACAAGTCTTTGAAGAAGAAAATGGATCAAAGCATCCATATTTTCTGAATCGGAAAGCGGGACTATCTTATGAGAAGGATGTTTTCTAATGTTTGGAAAAGGCGAGGTGAACAACTCATCATCGATGTTCGACATATCTTTGAAGTCATCAACACTTCCCGACTTGGCACCGACATTATCTCCGACATCTCAACAAGAATTCTTTTCTTCATTCCACGATGAAATAAAAGACAGAGTTAGAACTTGTATGAAAAGCGCATGAAAGCGTGTAGTCACGCACGACAAGACACGTTGAAACACACAAAAAGCTGGATTAGGTCCAAACACCAATATTACTCAAGTTTCAAGTCCTGGTATTGGTTTCAAGTCCTACAAGTTTCGTCTGGTATTAGTTTCAAGTCCGGTACAAGTTTCATCTGGTATTGGTTTCAAGTCCCAGACAAGTTTCATCTGTATTGGTTTCAAGTCCTAGATAAGTTTCGGTCTGGTATTGGTTTCAAGTCTCACAAGTTTCAAGTCCTGTATAAATTTCAAGTTCGGTGTTACTCAAGTTTCAAGCCCGGGCACAAGACTAATATAAAGTCGACTTTCAGTCAAGCATATGTGGGTGAGACCCACGTTCAATCAAGCATACACGGCGGGCCCGCATTCATCCGCACACGTCATAACACGATTTTTCTTTATTCATGGGAATCGTGTCTACGAGATTCAAGCCAAGGTTTTTCTTTTCAAGATACAACCTAAAAGCTAGGTTTTACATGCAATGGTGGAAAGAAGCAAAAACAACATGATCATGGATTCCCGGGTTGTTTTACTAAGCAATTCTAGAAAATATTAGCGTATCAACCTCGGTGGAAAAAACTAAGCATATGCACATCTTACAAAAGGTGTTTACCTAGCAAACTAGGGTTTTACCTTTATAAAAAAAAAAAAAAAAAAAAAAAAAAAAAAAAAAAAGAGCGAAACTTACCTTGGACGGCAAGCAGAACTCCGGCACGACGACGCAACTCCTGCGGAAAGAAGAACGGCGGCATCGTTGGCGGGAGCGCGCAGCGACGATCACGGACGGGAGCTGCTCAACAACAAAAAAAAAAAATTCGTGAGAAAAAGCAAAGGGGTTGGTCTCTTTTATAGAAAAAAATTAGAAGAATCCAATAGAACAAGGATACCTCTTTTTGGATTCCTTTTCGATTCAAATACCCAAAGAAGGAAACCTTAGGTCCCACCAAAGGATTCCATACAAGCACAACGGCGTGGGCGACTAGCGGTCGGACAATACTCTTCCTGTAAACTTCTTTTATCCCGTCTTTCTCACATATGTATGTCACCATCTCATGCCTACCCCCAATAGCATAACCATTATGTGCTAGGAAGGGGACTTAATGTTGATGGTGGATTTTCATTTAAGGTTAAAATTGTAAAAACCGAAAAATTATGCGCCGACATCTTGTAAAAGATAAGGCCATCAATAAGTGTTGGATACTACCTCACTTAATTCACCTAGAATGGAGCATGTGGCAACAATCCCATTCTCGTGAATACACGAAATTCATCCGAGGTTGGAGCATGTAGAACAATCCCATATACCCCCGTGAATTTCTAGCATTATTAATTAATGCGCAATCAGCCTTGTATTTCTGTACTCATTATCGGTGCGGCATGACGATCGAGTGTTTCTCTTCTGAGCAACACGAACCTCCAAGCATTATAATGAAACCATGTACGAAATACCCGTCAGGTGACTCTCGGTGTGTTATACTAGCCCGATTGAGCCCCTCTCGGTGTGTTATACTAGCCCGATTGAGCATCCTGACCGACCAGTATCGGTCCGGATATGACCAAAGTCATCCAACTCCACAAGCATGATTGGATGACCCAGATCAATTCCATCACCCCCAGCCAAGGGTATGGAATATCCACTGCCGAACCAACGCGGACCCCCGCACGGCCGGCCTTCCCCAAAAGATTGGCCTAGCTTGCCAAAAAACGTCCAAACCGGAGCGTATGGGCGGAAAACCTAAATTAGGGTTTGCGGCATATTACATGTGTCGCAAAAACAGTCTCAACCATCCATCTTCGCAGGTATAGATGGAGGGTGTAGATGTAGATTCAAAGGGCCCGAAGCATGTCAACACAATCACCCTGGGCCCGTCTACATACCTGACCAATCGGTCAGGACCAACCATGGTTGGTTATCCCAATTAAATGCGCCGAATAAAGCATTGACGCACGGCCTTGAAACCCAAAATTAGGGTTTTGAGCATCACGAGCGTCCATCTTCTCCGACACGAATGGAGGGTCCAAGATTAGATTAGCGAGTCCGGTCATACCAAAGATGACCACCGTGGACCCATCTATCCCCTCACCCAATCGACCAAGGCATATCATGCCTGGTTGTTCCCAAGACGCGCGCCCAAACTAGCGTGGTCGCACCTCCCAAATCGCAACCGATCTCGACCGCTCAACTTCGCGACGATTTGGATGGCTCGGATCATGTTTTCATGGGATATTCGGTATAGGCGTGAACACTAGCCTACCACCTCCGCACCAGACCGATCGGCCAAGACCGACCAAGATTGGTCATCTTGGAACGTGCGCCCAAATGGGCATGACGCGGCGGCTCTTGCGGCATCGGGTTTCTGTCACAAATTGATCTCGACCACTCAACTTCACCGGACGAATTGAGTGTCCCGGATCATACTTTTGTGAGGTAATGGGTATAGGCGCCTGCGTCATGCCGTCTACACGCATGTACGGTCGGCCGGCCAAAGTCATATCCTGCCGGGATTCGACCAGTGAAGAGGATGCTTGCGCACCTCTTCTAAAACCCTAATTCCACCAACCAAGCCGCAGATGAGTGTCTCAAAGATCATCTCGTCCGTCCCAACTTCACCGGCTTGGTTATACAACCCCGGTCGGAGTTAATTGGTCGGTGAGGCGTCATTTCCGTCACTTTACCACACCATGATGCGAGACTGATAAAATACACACGATACTTCACAGGTATCAACTTTTCAATAACGCAGTTATTCAACTTACCATTCAATGCTACATTTCGTGGATCCACGATCCACATATTCCGGACATCAATCATGTCACAAACCGGGGGATACATATCGGGGTATTGTTTCTCGGTTTACGCGTGCGGCGGTAACGCGCCATCACAAGAACGTGTTAGGAAGTTATGGACGGTTAGTGATGACGGGAGAAGTGGGCAAGACTGATCGTGTAGCACCGATTGGGCACACAACTCCACTACTCCATCACTCCACTTCCTCCACTTCCCACGAGAGACGTGAATAAGGCTCAATAACTTGTATAAATAGGTTCTCCTCCCTATTTCCACCAACAAGAGCAAGTCCAGGACAAAATACGAAACCAAGTGTTAATACAAAACACCGAATCGATAGCTTGCATCCTGTAGTTTGCCTTCGACTTTTCTGTTACAAGTCATAAGCAAGCCAACACCTTCACAATCTCAACACCTTCTTCGCTTCCCTCCCTAAGATCAACCCCATCTCCTTCACTTTGTGACCGAAACAAGTCTGGAACGGCCATTTCTTGGTTTAGGCCGGACTTGCACAGATTGATTTCGAATCTACAAGCACTCACCGCGCAAAGTGCATTTGTTTAGGGGTTTAGATTCATTCCTTATCCACACACCCCAAATTACCAAATCCGGGAGTAGTTTTCACCCATAAACAAGCTTCATATTCTGTTTCATTGTTGGTAGATGCAAATTCCAATCAAAGAAAAAGCCATTTTATTACCTTCTGGCGAAATTACAATGATCCCAATTCCGTTACCTTCTCCATTTGACGATCCATCTACCAATATTTCCCATCTGCTTGGCTCAGCTTAATAAATCCCTTGGATTTCCATGTTCTTCTTCTATATCCATCATTTCTTCCACTAGTTCATCCTCTTCTAATGGAAATTCTGCTAAAAAGTCTGCCTGAACTTGTGATTTGGTTGAGGAGATTGTTAGAGCATTGCTCGGTAGAACTCGCAAGTGTTGCTATCTCGGGTCTTCATTGACTGGTCAAAATCCATTCCCCCACATTTACCCATAATATTTCATATTTGAGTTTGCAATGACTTACTTGAGCATTCCATCTTTCAACTCTTCCCCACCTTTTTGAATTTTCATCACCGACTCAATTGGTACTTTTGTAATTACCTTTCCGTGTGTGCTTCAAGTAGATGAGAAGTTTAAAAGTTAAGTAAACTAATGCCGAATTAGTTTTTCAATTTTTGAATAATTCTTCTCCGCGGCATTGAATGTTTTACTAATGTAATAGATTGGCTTTTCCACTCCCGCGTCCATTCGCAATAATACTGCGCTTAGTGCATGCGAGGTTGTCGCAAGGTAAATTAGTAACTCTTCCCCTGGCTCTGCTTTTTGTAAAATTGATATATCCATTAAATGTTCTTTTATTCCTTGTAATGCCTTTTCACATTCATCTGTCCATCTAAATTTCGCTCCCTTTTTAAGTATGTTGAAAAAATGCTTGCATTTATCAGATGATCGCGAGATGAATCTTCCTAGCGAAGCTAATAGTCCATTTAACTTTTGCACATCTTTCACTGTTGCTGGTGTCGGCATATCGCGAATTGCTTGTACTTTCTCTGGATCGACTTGTATTCCTTCTTTTGAAACAATGTATCCTAAAAATTTTCCAGATGCCACCCCAAAGGTACATTTTTCCGGATTTATCTTGATGTTGAAATGCCTCATTATTTCAAAAATTTCCTTCAAATCCCGTACATGATCTTTTGCTTCTTTACTTTTTATTAACATGTCATCCACGTACACCTCTAATGTTTTATGTATCCATTTTTCGAACACTTTTTCTACCATCCTTTGGTACGTTGCTCCAGCATTTCGCAGACCAAATGGCATTTTTGTGTAACAATATAATCCTCTTGGAGCGAAAAAGGCAGTATGCTCTTGGTCTTCTTCAGCGAGAGGGATTTGATTGTATCCCTTGTATCCATCAAGAGAAGATATCCTTTCATTTCCTGCTGCGACTCAACCATTTGCGAATATCCGGAAAAGGAAAACTATCTTTTGGACAAGCTTTGTTTAGATCGATAAAATATATGCAAATTCTTATCCCTTTTTTCTTCTTTGGGACTACGACCATATTCGCTATCCATTCGGGGTATTTTGCTTGTCTAATTATTCCAGCATCAAGCATCTTTTTGTAACTCTTCTTCTATTTGAGGATGATATCTTTGTTGCAATTTTTCTAATTCTCTCGCTTGAATGGTCTTGTATTTTTATCAATTTCTAATTTATGGCACGCTACAGATGGATCTATTCCAGGCATCTCATCCATATCCCACGCGAAAATGTCTTTATAATCTCACAACAAATCAATAGTCTTTCTTTCCTCATCTATCTCCATTTTAGTCCCGATTTTTAACATCTTTGGTTCTTCTTGGTTCCAATATTCACTTCCTTTGTTGGTTACGCCAGCGTGTAGCTAGCCTTCGGTTCTCCCATGGGCGTTGGTCCTTTTACTTCCTTCGCGAGATCATTCTCTTCACCATAAATTCCTTTTCCTTCTTCTGCTCTTATCATGTAAGTTCTAAATTCTTCTTCCTTTTTTCGTTTGCTTTTGCCATCTTCTTGCGATCTTTTCGCCTCTTCAATTGTTCTTCATAATGTTTTACTTCAATTTGATGATATATTCTTCCTTTATCAGTATCTCCTTTGATTTCGCCAATTCCACTCGGTATAGGAAATTTGACACATTGATGAAATGTTGATGCTACAGCTTTTATTGCATGTATCCATGGTCTTCCCAACAGCATGCTATATGGTGATTCCATATCTACTACACATAACGTCACGTATGTTTCAATTTCTCCCAACAAAATTCGTATTTTTATTTCCCCTTTAGGTTTTGTTATGGATTTGCCGAAACCATAGATATGATATGTTGTTTGAGTCATTTCTTCAACTTTGTACCCCAATTTCTTATAAGCATGATAAAACATTATATTCACTTGAACTCCTGTGTCCACCAAAGTTCTATTTATTGCCCATTCTTCCACTATTTTTGTTAATTTTCCCTCTTCTTTGCTTGCACTTATCGTAATCACTAATGGAGATGTGTGATTTAAATTCTCTCCTGATATCTCCGTTGCGGTGAACATAATCTTCTGTTTTTCCCATTCTTTCAAGGGTGATGATTTCTCTTTGTTATAATCTTCTTTCCTTCAAAATTTCTTTTGTGTATTCTCCTCTCGATACTTTAATGAAATTCATTAACCATTGCTTTTGTAATCATATTACATTCCAATTCTTCATTACTCTCTTTGATTCTAGCTTTCTCCAATTTATCCATCATACTCTTGATTTTAACAATTTAGTGACAATATCCAATCTCTTATCTTCAATTGCTCCCTGTTTCTAGCGCCAATATATAGTTGCGGGAAATCCTACACTACACGCCTCACAATAATCCGCACAACTAAGACATTTGAAGATGAACAACGATGATTTTATTGATTAATTATTTGAATGTTTACAAGATAAAATAGAAAAGAGCTAGAGAAATTACAATCACTACAAACTTTCTCTCTCTTAATGACTTGTCTAACACCCGGAAAAAGATCTCTCCCACAACAGGCTTATTCGACTCTTTATATAGGGTAGTACACAATGGATGACAAACTAAGTTGTCCTTTATTTTGAATGACTTGCGAAATATCGCAAGTGTATTAGTATACAACCTCGCAACACCCCTAAACTTCGCTAGATCTTCACATCTTTCTCGTACTTTGGCTGTCGTCATTCATTGCGTCATTTATATTACTCTTCTGCGACGCCTTCGCGATGCTGTCGTTTACTAATCTCGCGAGGTATTGTTGTTGCGATATTCTGATCCTACAAGATTGGTTGTCATATTTAGTTCCAAAACTCGAGTCGCTTAATATGTAAACTATAGTCAACTTCGATAGGTTAGACTAGAAATGATAGAAGTATTGTGCTCCAATCACTCACAAAGATCTGAAGATGGATTGAAGAAAACAAAGACATCATCCTTCAGCTTGAGGTTAGTAACTATGACTTGACTTGATCCATATCTATCTTGTGTCTTTCAAATATTTTAGATTGAAAACATAACATGTAAAATTATATTTTGATGATCAAAGTGTCAAGGAATTTATTGAATTACGAAGTATAACGCTTATCTTTTGAACTTCGTATATAAGACATCGACATAATCGTTTGAATGCTATTGTGATTATATATGGGTATGAGGTGAAGATTTCATCCTAGGAAACAATATTTTACATTCGTTTAAAGGAAGTAAATTCATAAACTTGTTTTGTGAATCGAAAGGAAATCGCTAGGCTTATTGGTATTGCTATTCATTGCATATCTTTTGAACTACCAATATGTGTGATTAGTATCACCGCTCATGACTTGTTTATGTTCTTGGTAAAACTATTCACAAGGCCTGAATTTTGTATTGGTATGACTTTTTATTAGTGAAACCGATCTTAAGTAATCACACGAGATGGTATGATCGATTTGTTGTAATTGGTATAACCAACTCTAGGAAAAGGGGAACCGATCCTAGTAATAGGTGCAACCGATCACAAAAGGGGAATCGATCCTTGTAAGAGGTGCAACCGTACACAAAAGGGGAACGAATCCTATGAACATATGCAACAAGTTTTGCTATTGGGAACCGATCCTATGGACATGTGCACCAAATACAAGTTAGATACCATATATATATGGAAACCGAATTTGGAAATATATTGCATATCTTGAGAATATTTTCGGTTTTGGAAATTCCTTGATGTCCAAACTTCCTTGGTCTATAAATATCAAAGTTTACATTTCGAGCAAACTAATCCTCAAAGCCAGCAAAACTACCTAGTTATGTTGTTACTGGTGGAGCCGCCTATTCGGAGAGGAAAGTAACCTAATTAGGCGAAATCTCTTACGACCGCTCAGTTTAAAGACTTGTTTGGGATTGAGAAGCTCTATTAGTACCGTTGGTGGGAAACTAAATGATTGCTTTGTTATTTTAGTTTTCTATTATTCATTTGATTGACTAACGGTTGTTGAATCTTTGATTGCACCTAGTTTGTTTATTCTTGAGAACCTTCTCTTCTGATATAAGGCTCACTCAAACTAGATCAAGGATTTAACGTTTCTACGGATCTAAGTTTTTCTAGATCCGTAAGATAGATTCATTGATTTTCCATTGTTAATGACTCCGTTAAGTGCAACAAATCAATAAGGAATCAAGTTTGTTTTTGCAGGTTGTTACTTTGAAGATTAAATCGAAGATTGAAGACTTTGAAGATTTGAAGACTTTTGTTCTTGTGTTTTGATCTTGGTGTAACTTTCTGTGACTTGATTTTCCGGGATTAAAGAGGTTGCTTATTTTCAATAAATATAACCCTTTTTAAGATCAACAAGTAGTTTGTGACTTTATCATAAACCTTGTAATCAAGACCGATTATTTCGGTAATCATTGTCTTGTTTGATCTTATAACCGAGGAACTTTGATCTGTAAAGTCTTAAAAATAGAAGATCCTTAACTCGTGCTTATATCATATTGTTTATGGGTGAAAATGCTTTCATGGGTTTTAGATTCGAAATAAATCTAAACCCTAAATAAATGCACTACACGGGAGTACTTTAGATTCGAAATAAACACAGAGAGATTATTGTAATCCTGAATTTCAAGGCTCGAATAGATTTCTTTAAGACAATTATTTCTACCCTCCCAATATCAATTGGCGATTATAACAGGTATACGAAATAATGCCTTCAGGATACAATGAATGCCTTACAACAGAGAAATTGGATTCAAGGTCTGTAACCCTTGACCCAATCAAGAACACACAATAATAGGATTCTGATGATGCTTAGAAGAGAGAAAACAAAAATTATTTTATTATGTTCTTCATGTTTGAATGAAAACAAATCATCACTACTTATAGATACCTATAAGAGATGCCTCTTCACTTCCAAAAGACATTAATGGTGTCTAATGGGAATGGATGTGTCTTTTGTGAACCATCACACCCTTTGAAGGGCCTCTTCATATCCAACTAAAATCCATTGTGTCTATTCGACACAGACGCTCCCGTCGTAGCGGCAAACCAAAAACGAAAAACTGTTTTATTTTATATATTATTGAAAATATCCAACTACATCAATTGAAAAGATGAAGAACATGAAATACTTTCGCTTTTCTCTCCTCTAAGCATTATCGGAATCCTATTATTGTGTGTTCTTGATTGGGTCAAGGGGTACAAACCTTTGAATCCAATTTCTCTCGTTGTAGGGCTTTCATTGTATCCTCGAAGATTCAATCTGTACAATTCTGGGGTCTAAACCAAGAAATGGTCTGTTCCGGACTTGCTTGATCACAAAGTGAAGGAGATGTGGTTGATCTTAGTGAGGGAAGCGAAGAAGGTGTTGAGATTGTGAAGGTATTGGCGGTTTGTGAATTGTATCGAATATTGAACCGGCTTGCATAATGTAAGCTATCGCCTCGGGTGTTTTCTAGATACCGTGTTAACAACACTTGGTTTCTCGTATCGTTTAGAAATAGGTTGAAGAACCTATTTATACAAGTCATTTAAGCGCAATCCTCATCTCGTAGGAAGTGGAGGAAGTTGAGTGATAGAGTAGTAGGGTCGTGTAGGTGATTGTCACACGATCACGCCTTTGCCCACTTCCCTCATCATCGTTAACCGTCCATGCCTCCCCGACACGCTCTCATAATGGGCGCGTTGCACGTCGCACGCCGTAAACCGCTGCACCAATACCCCAAAAGCATCCCCAGTTTGTGACATGTTTGATGTCTCGAATGAGTGGGTCAGGTCGTGAGACCCGCCGCAGGAAATAACATACGGTGCTATTAGGTTAAATAACTGAGATATTTATGGAATTGATATTCATGAAATATCGTGTATGTTTGATGCATGTAATGCATCGTTTTAAAGCAAGCAGCTCAAAACAATCGATATGCATAAAGCATCGCTGTTTTAAAGCTTGATTGAATAAGTGGCGGATTAAGCATCTTAAAAATGGCAACACGTCTGTGGATGGGGAAAAATGGTTCGCTGGTTTTTTAGGAAAGTGAAGAGTCGAGCGTGTTGTTGAGACTCCTCAACCGAGCATGTAGGATCAGAATATCGCAACAACAATACCTCGCGAGATTAATAAACGACGATATTGCGAAAGTGTCGCAAATGAGTAATATAAATGACGCAATGAATGTCGACAGCCAAAACACGAGAAAGATGTGAAGACTTAGCGAGATTTACGAAACATGCGAGATTATACATTTGAACACTTGCGATAATTCGCAAGCCATTCCCGAAAATAAAGGATAGCTTAGCTGTCATCTATTGTGTAATACCATATATAAGGAGTCGAACAGGACTGTTGGAGGGAGAGCTTTTTCCGAGTGTTAGGCAAGTCATTAGGAGAGAGAAAGTTTGTAGTGATTGTAATTTCTTTAGCTCTTTTCCATTTTATCTTGTAAACATTCAAGGAATTAATCAATAAAAATCATAGTTGTTCATCTTCAATGGCTTAGTTGTGTGGATTCTTTTGAGGGGTGTAGTGTAGGATTTCTTGCAACTACATATTGGCGCTAGAAAGGGCTGATTGAGTAAGGATTGACATCGTGATTTGAAAGAATTTGGAGTAGTAGGGAAGGAATTTCTTATAATTTTCAACAGATTTACCAAAGTTAAGAAATGGCTAGAAGAAGAAATGCATCCGAGCAACCAACAACCTGTTAGAAGGAGTAGGAGACTTGTGGAGAAGGGAGAAATAAAATGGGAGAATCCTCAAGAATGAACATAAGGAATAATGAAGAAAATCAAATTCAATCACCAATTCAACCAAAGAGCAAATAGAATCGTGGATTATGATAGAGTAAGCGTGCATACTTGGAGATCGGACTCGTGGGACGAAAGGGGAGAAGAACAACAATTGGAAAATAATGGAAAAGAGAGAGAGACCGAGAAGGGATTGGAGAAATAATTCATGGAAATGAAGAAATCGCAGCATTAGAGGCATTGAGACAAACAATACATGAAGAAAGACGATTAGAGGCATAGGAACGTGCAAATTTGACAAGACAGAATCATGAATTGAGGATGGAAAACATGAGATTACAAAACAGAAGGTCGAGAAGCACTACAAGGTCAAGCTCAAGATCAGTTAGAGAGGAAAGAAGGAGAATTTTACCTACAGAAAATGCTGATGAAGAAAACCAAGAAGAAGCGCAAAATCCAGTACAGAACATTGCGAGAGAAGAGAAATGATAGAAGATCGTTATATACCACGTCCGAGACTCTTCAAAATGGGTAGAATGATGGAAATCAAGGAAATAGGCGTCGGGCGGAATAATCCAGATTCACGAAGAAAATCACGAAGAATGAAGAAGAATATTGCATGGGAGAGAAGCACAGAGGAAGCAAAAAGAGATTGAAGATGAAATTGAAAGACACTATGCTGAACAAGCACGTCTAGCCTGCGAGAGGGAAAGATTAAGAACAGAAATAGAAAATCAAGAATTGGAAGTAACAATTCGCCAGAATAATCATGATAATCGAGAAAGAAGGCGAGAACAAAATCGCAACAATGGTAATATCAATGAAGAATATGAAAGAGTACAAAGGAGAACTGATAGGCACCAAAGAAGAGAAATTGATAGATATAACTAGTGTGCGAATTCGTGAAAGAAATGAAGGAGAAGATCGCAGAGAAAGACGAGAAGAGAATGATGAACAAGATAGTCAAAGTAGACATGAACGCAGGAGAAGAGAAGCGGAACTAAAAAGACCAATGGATTCAAATTCTGATGTAAATGAACAAATTTTGAGAGAATTGGCAGAAATGAGAGGAATGATGAACAGTAAAAGGGGAGGAGGAAAGAGACAGATGGATGAAGCCATAGAAGAAGCTGCGAAAACTCCGTTCACACAAGAGATACAATTAGGAGGAATACCACCGAAGTGCAACTTACCTACATTAACCAAAGATTTTCGATGGAACAACTTGTGCGATACAACATATCAAAGCTTATATGAGATGTATGTTACAATGGGAGAATCATGATGCTATATTGTGCAAATATTTTGCATCAAGTTTGACAGAGAAGCTTTGAAATGGTTTGAAGGACTACCAAGAATACAATAACATCTTTCAATCACTTGCAGGATATATTTTTAGGGGCATATATAAGTAATAATTCCTCGCGACCTGGTATTGAAGATGTATTTGGGTTAAAACAAAGGGTTGGTGAAAGCTTGAATCATCTAACTGTGAGATGGAAGACAATGTGTAGCGAAATGGTCGGTCGTGTGGAGGATGAGATATCTCATCTTATCATTCATTAATGCTATGTTCGCAACAAATCTGTATATATTCAAATTTTTAGAGTCAAGAATACAATCACAATGACCGAGTTGCGAGAGCTTCAGGAGGAGTATATTGCTCTAGAAGAAAAGCAAAATGAGATGGAATCATACCCCCGTCGCGAATACAAGTTCAGGAGCTGCGAATGCAAGTTTGTTACCCAAATTGATAAACACTGTGGCGAGTACCTCGCAAGGTAAACAAGGAATGATGATACCGGATGATGGTCAACAAAAATTGGTAGCCATGGAAAGTCGCGATCAGGAAGAATTTGAAAGAGAAAGAAATTTCTACAACCGTGGCGGAAATAATAAAATTCAAAGACTTGATCAGCCGCAAGAAACCTATGGAGGTCAGAGGCATAATTATCATAGAGGGCAGCGAGGTCATAAAGTAGTATGGGAAGAAATCAAGATGCCTCCACTAAACGCTAGCGTAGAGAAAATATGGGAAGCTATAATCCTGATGGAAAACATACCGCACCATGGAACATGGGGAATGAACCGCCTCCAGTGTGACAGAGTCATGAATTGCTTCCTATCACCATTTTCATGGACACCTAACGAATGATTGTAGGAATGTAAAAAGAATCATCCTCATAATGATAGACCAAGGGAAGCTAAATCAATTCTTAAAATGTGAAGAGAAGACTCAACCATTACCAACACCTCCAGAAATTCACAGAGTAAATACGACAAAAGGGAAAGAAACGTTTGTAGTAGAAGTTGGAGCGAAGGCCAAAAACTTGTTCTGCAACTATATCGTACATTCGTACTGGACAATTGAAGATTTTCATGATAGTGTTCTCAGTAGGGTTTTCGCAAGAGATGCTGACAATAGAGAAGTAATGAACATCGTGAAGACATCACCACTAAAAGAATAGCAAACGCATATTATTTCTTTTACCGCTAAGAGGTACCTGAGGGTGGCGAGATGCATGACAGTCCATTAGTGGTAAGATTGGAGATTAACCCAAAACCTGTTGGTGATGAAGATGATGGGGCAGAAAATTCATGGGCAATAAATAGAATCTTAATTTGTAGTTGCAGGAAATCCCACAATACACCCCTCATTAGAATTTACTTAACTAATCCATTTGAAGATGAAATACTATAAATTTTATTGATTATTTTCTTGAAATGTTTACAAAGGAAGATAGAACTAAGTCAAAGAAATTACAATCATTTTGGATTTTCTCTCTCCTAATGACTTGCTTCACAATTCAAAAAGAACCCCTCCTTACAACAGACTGACTCAACCCTTTATATAGGGTGGCACACAGTGGATGACAGCTAAGATGTCCTTTATTTTCGGGATTAACTCGCGAAGTGTCGCAAGTGTATAAGTGTTCATCCTCGCGACACTCTTAACCTTCGCTGATTTTCACATCTTCCTTGTGTTCTTTATCGTCGTCATCCATTGCGTCATTTATTTTACTTTCCCGCGACTCCTTCGTGATGTCGCTGTTTATTACTCTCGCGAAGTATCGAGGTTGCGATATTCTGATCCTACATCTTGCCTCTTCTCATGTCTTCTCTGCGAAGAAGAGAATGTCGTGAGAACTAACATTTTGAAATGTCGCAACCATTTGTTTTCTATCCATTCCTTTACCGACCAGATTTCGTGAATTTAGGAATGACTGTTTACACGTATTTAAAATTTCACTTTTTACCGGCACATTTAATGTTATCCGGTTACTCTTTTTCCATCTATTTAAAGGAGAATTCCCTATGAAAATTTTTCTCTTCTTTTACTTCATCTTCTTTATTGTCTGCAACTTTTCTCTGCCGTTTTCCTTCATCGTCTTCTTCATCTTTACCTTTCTGCTACAACTCTTCGCTATTGTTTCCATGGCATCAAAGTCTGTTGATTTTGCTAATTTTGATTATTTCATGATTGATTTCTCTTATTGAAGTCTTTTATTTGGATATTATTCTTCTTTTAATATTTCTCTTGCCATTTTTGTTTCAAAGAAGGATAAATCTAACACCAAATTCATCATTACAAATCCTAGTGCTTCCATGGGTTCGCAACCGAAACAACCAAAATCTTTTGCCTTTAAAAGAAAGCCTGCGAATAATAAGGTATTTAAGAAACATTTACTTTTTTAATAACAATATTGTTGCCTCTGTTTCTTATTTACTTTGTAATTCGGCAGATGCCGATAAATCCCCCAAGAAGCCTCGCCCTTCTAAACCTGTTGTGCCTGCTATTTCTTTTCCTGGGTTTAAGCGTGCTTCTTCTCCTACGATACCTTCGCAGGATAATTCATCTTCTCTAGCGATTTCTTTGCAAGATAAACCAACTTTTTCCTCTCATGATGACTCACCTTCTCATGCGAGGATCTCGCATGACGAATCAATCCCTGAATTTTCCGTTAATGAAATTCTTCAAAATGAACCTCTCTCCACTTTTACCCTTAATACCTCTACTTCGCCCCTGCTTGTTAATCAGGTTCCTTTAACTGAGATTCTTATGACTAAAGATGATTCAACTTTTCCCTCTTCCTCCATCATTTCCTCTTCCTCTGGATCTATCTCTCTTACTAAAGAAAACTTAGAAGGGATAGATGTAGCTTTTAAAGTTTTATCAGATACCATGAATGATGTCAAGAAAATTTCCACTGATCCTACCATATCTAGTGTTTATGAATCTTTGAGTAAGTATTTTGGTTCCGATACCATGTCGCGAGCATCCTTAGAACAAGAAATTAAGACCTTGAAGAACAGCCTTCATAATACTTCGCTGGATCGCGATAATCTTCGCAAGAAGAATGAAGAACTAAAAGGTATCATTTCTTCCCCATTTTTTTTTTTTTTTTTTTTTTGAAGACTTTGTTCGCCTTTCAATCTTTGAATCAGAAACGTAAAATGGAGATATATCAAGTGGAATCTATCGTGGAAGAAACTCGAACGGAAAGAGATGCTTGGATGGAGCAATATAACCGATTAGATAACCTCCATACATATTCATGACCAGATAAATAATCTAACCCAAGAAAACACCTACTTAGTCCAAGCAAGAATTATTAAGTAATGAATTGTCGCATCTCTCATATTCTTTGACTAAATCTAATTTGGAGTTGGAAACCTTATCAGATGAAAATGGAACTTTGTCTCAAGAGAAGCGAGCTTTGTTGGACAAGGTGGCGATATCCTCGCAACAACTTGATGTTTGTCGAAAAACACTGAATGAGCAAGAACAATCTATCTGCTCATTGAAAAATAAACTCAAAGAAACCACTACCGAAAGAGATAAGCTTATTCAGGGTAGAATAACTCTAAGTGTGAAAACAAACCAGCTCAAGGATGAATATACCAAGTTAAAAGAATCTCATTCCTCCCTTTGCGAAGAAAAATAATTTACTGATTTCTAATGAAAAAAGCTTGCGTTCTCGGTTAAAAGGTCTTGTTGGTGATGGTTTTGATAATGCCATGGATCATTTGGAGAATAATTGCTTGGCCCTGACCCAACATCTTATCTCGCAAAAGGAAGGTAGTCATAAAATTTGACTGCCTCATCCGTTGTTTTCCTTTTCTAATTTCTTACATTACTTTTTGTTTTTAACCCTACTGTTCTTCTATATTTTCGCAGAATCTGAGAAAGATCTTCGCACTTCTCTGTCTACTTTGGAATCCTCCCATGCCAAGATTCTCAAGGAAAATACAACACTTGTCGCTACTCTTGCCCATTCTCGTGATCGTGCCGCAAGAAGGTTTAATTATCTTAGCCATCTTAAAGATATCCAAAGTAGGAATCAACAGAAGGCACTTCTTCGTCAATTTCATCCCAAAGCTGAAGTTTTTGTGAATGAGATCTTACTTTCTAAATCCCTTGAACGTGTCTCTATTGAACCTTTGGAAGTTGAAGATGATGAAGTTCCCAACTCTCCTGATAGTGATTACGATTATGAAAGCTGCGAAGATATCGCAAACAATGAAATTGTCAATAAGAATCTTCATAAAAAATCTTCTGATGAAAATCCTCCAATTGCGAAGATGAAGCCGAGAATCCAAATGAAAAAACTTCTGATGGAAATCCTCCAATTAGCGAAGGTGAAGGCGATAAAATTGTTGAAGAACATTTATCATCTCTGGTTGCCGAGAATGCCGATGTAGATGTAGAAAATTAAGTTACTCTTGCAATTTTATATCTTCCAGCCTCTTTTTCTGTATGACTTTTTGCATGAGATGTTTTCAATTTCATTGAAGTATCTTGTTTTTGATTGGAAAGACTAAGTCCCTTGATGAATAATCCCTTATTTTCTCTTTCTATCTCTATCTCATTTTAGATTTGCAATTCTAATCTCGCAAGCGTGTTTGCTTACCTTTATTTATGTTGAAATTTACCATTGCGACAAGATCGCAGGATATCTTCACAAATGAAGAAATCTATTGATCTTGTCTTATCATTGATTGTGTGGTCTTATTTTTCCTTCCTAATTAAAGGTCTTATCTCGCCACCTCGTTGCGACAAGATCGCAGGACGTCTTTACATTTTTATGTAATGACCCATTGACCTTGTCTTATCATTTCTCAAGTATTTTTGCCTCTGCAGGATATGTTATTTGCAACAATATGACAGGTTTAAGTACTCTTGCAAATATAAAATCCCATGACATTGTCGTCTTCGCGACGAAATCGCAGGACGTTTTTACATTTTCATGCAAAAACCCATTGATCTCTTCTTATCCTTGCGTTAGTATTATTGCCTCTTCAGGATCATCGCACAAATATGACAAGCCTAAATTTCCTTGCGAAAATAAAGCCTCGTGACATTTGCGTCTTTTGACACTTATCACTCCCTAATGGAGGGTGCCGCCTTATCTTCTCCCCGGTTGCCCCTTCAAGGAGGCGTACATCGGCCATACAAGACTAGCTCCTTCCATCCGGTCTTAACAACAACTTGCTTGTTTTCGCAGCCTCTTATCCCTTATACCTATATGGTTTATGGTTATGAGACTGCACCCTAAGTGGAGTTTTCTTCGGGCCGAGAGCAGCATATACCAAGAATGGCCGAGACACTTCAAATGCCCAAGGCACTCTTGGCTCAACCGTGTACCCCGGCGCCTTGAGCATACACTGACTCCTTGGAAGAGACCCTCGGGCGTCCAAACAGGGTATAACCATATATATATAGTTGGAAATCCAAGGTATCTCTCCCGGATAGGCTTTCATGGACCCCAAATCTCCATGACTCAGGTTCCAGGAGCGGTGTAACCTTTTCACTGAGCCATGTCAAGAGATACCCCCTTATATGACGCACTTTAGGTCTTACATTTACCTCTTGCAAAATATCATTCGCGAACTAAGGTGTACGCCATAAAGGTTCGTCCCATTCACTCACTCATTCATTTTGGTTAATTCATTCTATCATTCATTTTTTGTAATGTATTGCTTGCGAGACATTCACACAATCTTTCTTTGTTTTATTCAACTTCGCAATCATTCTGTCGCAAAACATTTCATCCAAATTCATTTCAATTCATCCATCTTTTATGGATAACACTTCTTGAGATACAACCTATTACATGGTCTATCCAATCGTTGTCCTACATATTTTCCTTCAGGATCCATTAATCTATATGCCCCTGTGCCAACTATTTCCTTAATGATATAAGGTCCATCCCATTTCCTTGCCAATTTGCCACCACTTTCTCGTTGATATATTGGTGTCTCTCGCAGTACCAGATCTCCTGGTTGAAATTCACGTATCTTGACACGTTTATTATATTCTCTCGGCCAATCTTCGCTGATAATTCTCCATATGCTGTAGTGCTCTTTCTCTTTTTTCTTCTAATTCATCTAATTTGATTAAAATGTTACCCGCACTAAGATTTTTCTCCCAAGCTTCTTTCTTTGTTGTTGGAATTATGACTTCTGTTGGGAGTACAGCTTCAACCCCATATGTTAAACAAAAAGGTGACATTCCTGTAGCTTCTCTCCTAGTTGTATTATAAGCCCATACTGCATTGGGCACTTGCTCGCACCATCCTTTATTGTATCCTTCTAACTTCTTCTTCAATATGTATGCAATTGTTTTGTTTGTCGCTTATGCCTGGCCATTAGCTGCGGGTATAGAGGAGTTGATTTTCCACATCGTATCTGAAATGCATTAAGCAGAATTCTATATTTTGTCCTTCAAATCTGTTTCCCATTGTCAAATACCAATCAGTCTTTGGAATCCCAAATCTGCATATAATGTTCTCAAATATGAAAGTAAAAACATTTTTATCGCGAATGTGTTGTACCGCTTTCACCTCTGCCCATTTTGTGAAATAATCAGTAGCGACAATTAAATATCTCCTCTGTCCTGTTCCTGGTAGGAATGGTCCCACAATATCTAACCCCCATTTTCCAAAAGGCCACACACTTGTTGAAGAATTTAATGGCGCTCCTGGTGCATGTATCTTCTTCCCATGTCTTTGGCAATCTTCGCAACGTCTTGATATTTGTTTCGCGTCCTCATGCATATACGGCCAATAATAACCCCCGCATTTTTACTTTATGAGCTAAAGATCTTCCACCACTATGATTACCAAGATCCCCGCTATGCAACATCTTCAATATGGTTTCTCCTTCCTTCCTTGTTACACATCTGAATGAAGGTCCATTAAAAGATCGTCGGTATAGTAATCCATCTCTTAATTCATAATTTGTTGCATGGCTTTTTAATTTGTGTGCCTCTAATCTGTTTCTTGGTGTTTCCCCTTTCATCGTATGCGTGAAGTTCTCGCTCTCCAATCTTCCTCGCAAAGTGTTTGTGTTCCATCTTCTATTAGCATTACATCTGTTTCTCGCTTCTTCTTCTTTATCAATTGACGGTGTTAAAAGTGTTTGTATTTTTATATTTCTCGCAATGGATCTGTCATCATACTTGATATAAAGGCAAAAGCATCTGCGAGTCTATTATTTCTCCTTGATATATGTCTCCATTTTATCCTCGGTATACCGCATCGACACTCGTCAACAAGTTTCTTGTACTTTTGCAAAGATGGTTCATTTATAGTATATTCCTATTTTATTTGGCGAATAGCCAATTGCGAATCAAAATGGTAATCCTCACACTTTCCAATTTCATTTCTATTGCGAATCGCAAAGCATGTATTATAGCTTCATATTCTGTTTCATTATTGGTTGACGCAAACTCTAATCTGAAATAAAAAGCTATTTTATTGCCTTCCGCGATATCACAACAATTCCAATCCCATTACCTTCTCCATTAGATGACCCATCTACTAATATTTCCCATCTATTTGGCTCAGTTAACAAGTCCTTTGGATCTCCATGTTCTTCTTCTATGTCCATCATTTCTTCCACTTTGGTTCATCCTCTTCTAAAGGAAATTCTCTAGAAAATCTGCGACAACTTGTGATTTTGGTGAAGATAATATTTCGTATTTGAGTTTGCAATGACTTATTTGAGCATTCCATCTCTCAACTCTTCCCAATCTTTTTGAGTTTTTCATTACTGATTTAATTGGTATTTTTGTCACTACCTTAACAATGTGCGCTTGAATGTATATGCGAAGTTTAAATGTTGTGTAAACTAATGCTAATATCAGTTTTTCAATTTTTGAGTAATTCCTTTCTGCGGCATTGAAAGTTTTGCTGATGTAATAGATTGGTTTCTCTACCCTGCGTCCATTCGCAGCAATACCGCACTTAACGCATACGAGGTCGTCGCAAGATAGATCAATAATTCTTCTCCTGGTTCTGCTTTTTGTAAAATTGATATATCCATTAAATGTTCCTTTATTCCTTGTAAGGCTTTCTCACACTCGTCTGTCCATCTAAACTTTGATCCCTTTTTGAGAATGTTGAAAAAGTGCTTGCATTTATCAGACGATCGCGAGATAAACCTTCCTAGCCGGCAGAAGCTAGTAACCATTTAACTTCTCGAACATCTTTTACTACTGTCGCGAGGTGTTGGCATATCGCGAACCGCTTGTACTTTCTCTGGGTCAACTTTGGATTCCCTCTTTTGATACGATGTAACCTAAAAATTTCCGATGCAACTCCAAGGTGCATTTTTGCGGATTGATGCGTGTCGTAGGTGCGATCAAATTACTTAATATTTCCACTCAATTAAAAATAATATAATGGAAGTCAAGTTCGTTCCCACGTTGTAAAAATTGTCACAAAGGGGGTGTAAAAAGCAAAGAAAATAAACAAAGCAATTAAAGATAAAGTTGAAAGCAATAAGAGACAAGATCAAGGAATCCTTCTTCGTTGCAAAACAATGAATCAAATTATGTTCTTTTTCTACTTGTTATTAGTGATTATCACCAACCGTAGGTAAAGCGTGAATCGAGTGCTAAACCCCTAAATCCTTGTATCTTCTTAGATCAAGGTCTAAGTCTCGTGTTTGCTACTTATAAAAAGTCAAGAAACGATTACTTATCTCCTAACTTTCACTAGCTTTAGATTAAACCGACAAATCAATTTAATTTGGCCACCCAAACAATCTATCAATCAATCATGAATGTCATTAAGATCATTCCTATTAGTAAAAACAACGATAATTATGTGAAAAACTTCAAGATAGAATTGAAAACAAAACTCAAATTATATGTTAAGAACTAGGAATTCATCCTCAAACAATAAAATTAGCTACTCATGTTAAGGAGTTCACACAAAGAATAAAGAAGAGAGAATTGTTATGTGTGTAGAGGTTGTAAAGATATGTGTAGAACTTCTCTATTTATAGGCTTCAATATTCTCCAAATCTTCCAGAATAGAATCCTTTTCCTTTAGCAATTCAATTTCCAAAACCAATCCTTTCTCAACTCTTCCACCTTCTCTTTCCAAATTTGAGCCAAATTCTTCATCCCAAGTCTTCACATCCCATGAGAGAAATCCACACAAAAATTAAACTTTGCTCACCGAAAAACTGGTATTATGGCCGGAAATAGGCGGAATCCGTCACACGCCCGCCACCTAAGATTCTCCTCCGTCAACGAATATTCCGTTGGTCAACCAAAGATTAATTGACGGGTCAAACTAATCTGTCGATGCATTGATCATTTGGGTCAAGATAGGAAGTCACTAGCCCAATCAGTCCTTTACTCCATCCCACTCAGTTGAATTGAATCGGTTAGCGCCGAGTTGACTGCCTGATGGGACTTTTTCAGTAGATTTCCGTGCTTTTAATAATTCTCCAAAATAGAGATGCCCCTTAACATTAGTGGGCTCGAGATAGTGTTCGCTGTGTGAAATGACTTTTACTCGCCTTTTGGTTCAAATTGAGTGATTTCTTCCTCTTTTCCTCCGTATGACTCCCGAGTACCTAATAACTCAAAACACACGTAAAAATACATAATTCACTAGAAAATGGCAGAAAGCATAAAACTACTCTTGTATTCTACACCTATCAAATTCCCCCACACTTAGACTTTTGCTAGTCCTTCAAACTAAAACTTACAACTTCAAAGCGTTCTAGCGTCACAAGCATCCAAAGAGTTATGAGGACATCGCATTCTAGTAATTTAGAAATACTAAAGAACATATTCTCATTCTTAAATGTTTAGTGAGAAATAACCACACCATAATGAGGAACGTGTTTGAGAAACGATCAATAAGCATTTTACTTTCGAACCAAAAGGATTTTATGATAATTGCACTCAAAAGACGCTTTTTATGGTTCTCACATGTGTAGGTAGGAATGAAGAGAGAAATCTTCGAATTATTCCAAATATTTTTTAAAGCCCACATCTTTTAACATTTTGAAAAACCATTTTTTCTCGATCTCTAAGAAAGGAAATCAACCATTTATTATTGAGGATGAGATTACTTTACTCACCTTCACATCCGCATTTATCGTGTTTCCAATGGTGGATATCTAAAACAAAATCATCCCAAAATACTTTCTCAAGCACAAACATTCAAACCAATAAGAGGTAAAGGAGAAGAATCAATATGCAAAGGGTTGCAGACGATCGCGAGATAAACCTTCCAATAGGTTCTCTTTCCCATGAGCGAAGCTTGTTGAGTAACCCATTTAACTCTTGTCCAACATCTTTTACAAGATCAAGGAATCCTTCTTCGTTGCAAAACAATGAATCAAATTATGTTCTTTTCTACTTGTTATTATCGCAGGATACGGAAGTTCTCGACTTTTCTATTTACAAACCACCTAGTAGTAGATCACTCTAGATGTAATTTAAATAAAACGTTTATGTTGGCATATCGCGAAAACCGACAAATCAATTTAGTAACCCAAACCTATCAATCAATCATGAATGTCATTAAGATCATTCCTATTAGTAAAAACAAACGATAATTATGTGAAAAACTTCAAGATTGTCAATAAAATTAGCTACTCATGTTAAGGAGTTCACACAAACTTCTTCTCTTCCAGAATAGAATCCTTTTCCTTTAGCAATTCAATTTCCAAAACCAAGGTCAACTTGGATTCCCTCTTTTGATACGATGTAACCTAAAAAATTTCCCGATGCAACTCCAAAGGTGCATTTTTCTCGGATTTACTTTGATGTTGAAATGTCTCATTTGTTCAAAAATTTCTTTCGCATCTTGTATGTGGTCTTTTGCTTTCTTAGTTTTTATTAACATATCATCTACATACACCTCTAATGTTTTGTGTATCCATCTCGCGAACACCTTTTCCACCATTCTTTGGTATGTTGCTCCGCATTTCGCAAACCAAACGGCATTTTTGTATAACAAAAATGATAATCCTCTTGGGGCAAAGAAAGCAATTCTACACCTATCATGTTTACTTTGATGTTGGAAATGTCTCATTTGTTCAAAATTTCTTTCATGTTCTTTGATCTTCTTTTTGTATATCCTCTTGGGGCAAAAAAGCAAGATCAGAGGAATTTGATTGTAACCTTTATATCCATCAAGAGATGATATCCTTTCGTTTCTCGCCGCAGCTTCAACCAATTGCGGAATATCCTGCAACGGAAACTATCTTTAGGACAAGCTTTGTTTAGATCGGTAAAATCTATACAAATTCTTATCCCTTTTTTCTTCTTTGGGACTATAACCATATTTGCTATCCATTCGGGATACTTTGCTTGTCTAATGATTCCCGCATCTAGCATTTTCTCGCAATTCTTCTTCTATTTGAGGATGATATGTCATTTGCGATCTTTCTAATTCTTTGTTTGAATGGTCTTACATTTCACAATTTCAATTTATGGCAAGCCACGATGGATCTATACCGTGCATTTCATCCATATCCCACGCGAAAATATCTTTATAACCTCCCAGCAAATCAATAGTTCTTCTTTCTTCATCTACTTCCATTTTAGTCCCAATTTTTAACATCTTGGGTTCTTCTTCGCTTCAACATTCACTTCTTTTGTTTATTCTCAATGCGATATAACTAGCTTTCGGTTCTCCTGTGGGTTGGTCCTTTCATTTCCTTATCCCGCGAGATTGCGCTAGGTATTCCTTTTCCTTCTTTTTGCTCTTACCATGTAAATTTTAAACTCTTCTTCTTTCTTAGTCGCTTTTACCATCTTCTTGCGATCTCTTCGTTTCTTCACTTATTCTTCATAATGCTTGACTTCGATTTGATGATATATTCTTCCTTTATCAATATCCCCTCCGATTTCACCAATTCCACTCGGATAGGAAATTTGATACACCGATGAAATGTTGACGCTACAGCCTTAATTGCATGTACCCATGGTCTCCATAACAACACGTTGTACGGCGATTCCCATATCCACTATACTCAATGTCACCTCGTGTTTCAATTTCTCCAAGCGGGAATTCTGTAATTTTACCTCTCCTTTAGGTTTTGTTATAGATTTACCAAAACCATGGATATAATACGCTGGGAAATCATTTCTTCATCTTTATATCCTAATTTTTTATAAGTATGGTAAAACATGATACTCACCAAACTCCTCGTATCCACCAAAGTTCTATTTATCGCCCATTCTTCCGCCGCTTTTTGGATTCTTCTCCATTTTTGCATGCATTTATTGTGATTACTAACGGGGATGTATGATTCAAACCCTCTTTAGGTACCTCTCTCGCATGTGAATGTTATTTTCTTCTTTTCCCACTCTTTCAAAGACGATGTCTTCTCCCCATCTATAATCTTCTTTCCTTCAAAATCTCGTTTATGTATTCTTCCTCTCGATGTTTTCATGAAATTCATTAATCATTGCTTTCAGTAATTGTATCTGTACTCGTATTTTCATCATATTCCTTGTTTTTTAACTTCTCTACTTCATCTGATTTAACATTTTTCTCTCTCATTTTCTTGATTCGGATAATTTTAGCTGTAATCTTTTATCTTCAATCCTGTTTCGTCCCTGTTTCTAGCGCATATGTAGTTGCAGGAAATCCCACAATACACCCCTCATTAGAATTTACTTAACTAATCCATTTGAAGATGAAATACTATAAATTTTATTGATTATTTTCTTGAAATGTTTACAAAGGAAGATAGAACTAAGTCAAAGAAATTACAATCATTTTGGATTTTCTCTCTCCTAATGACTTGCTTCACAATTCAAAAAGAACCCCTCCTTACAACAGACTGACTCAACCCTTTATATAGGGTGGCACACAGTGGATGACAGCTAAGCTGTCCTTTATTTTCGGGATTAACTCGCGAAGTGTCGCAAGTGTATAAGTGTTCATCCTCGCGAAACTCTTAACCTTCGCCAGATTTTCACATCTTCCTTGTGTTCTGGCTTCCGTCATCCATTGCGTCATTCATTTTACTTTCCCCGCGACTCCTTCGTGATGCTGTCGTTTATTACTCTCGCGAAGTATCGAGGATGCGATATTCTGATCCTACATAATTGATACTGGAAGCTCTGTAAACATCCTTTTTTACCATACTTACAAGACTATTGGAGGGAAAGACGAAGATTTGATACCTTCAACCTATAAGATTTATGGTTTTAATGGCACTGCCAATAAACCTAAAGGAGAAACTCGTATGCGAATACCATTGAAAGGATTATCAACTGAAATCTTGTTTTGCATAGTCGATGTGGAATCTCCCTATAATGCATTAATTGGGCGACCTTGGTTACATGAGATCTTGGGTGTAGCTTCGACTTACCACCAGTGCATCAAATTTCCTCATCCCAGTGGGGTTGGAGTTATTAAAGGAGATTGGGTTGAGGGACAAAAGTGTTATGAAGTTGATGTGGAATCTTGCGAGGAAAGGGGTGCTCAAAAGAAGAATCTGAAACAAACATTAAAGAAGCACAAAGAAGGGACAGACTAATGGTGGACGCAATAGAAGTGAGAGATGAAGATACACTGCGAAACCAATGTCTGAATACAGTTGGAAATTGCGATGACTTCGCAAAAGGGAAGGAAATATCAGGAAATTTAAATGAAGAGGCAGAGAGCAACAGAAGTAAGAAATGTAAGAAATGAATAATTGACTTTAGATTTGTGTAAAAAAAAAAAAAAAAAAAATCTTGTTTTGAAGGAAAAGACTTGTCGAAAGTACAAAGATTATGACGATTGAAGAAGGAGTACGCGAAAGTCTCGCGAGATAGAACATATGAAAATCTGGTTAAATAATTAGAGCGAGATTGCGTAAAATGAAGCAAGACTATGCGATAATTTACAAAGATAATGAGAAGAAATAATCAAAAATTAATGAATGATTGAACGAATTGACAGAAATGAAAGAATGAGTAAATGGGTCGAACCTTTATGGCGTACACCCTAGTTCGCGAATGATATTTCGCAAGAGGCAAATGTAAGACCTAAAGTGCGTCATATAAGGGGGTATCTCTTGACATGGCTCAGGGAAAAGGTTACACCGCCCCTGGAACTTGAGTCACGAAAATTTGGGGTCAATAAAGCCCATCCAGGAGAGATACCTTGGATTTCCAACTATATAAGGTTATACCCTGTTGGACGACCGAGGGTCTCTTCCAAGGAGTCAGTGTATGACCAAGGCGCCGAGGTACACGGTTGAGCCAAGAGTGCCTGGAGCATTTGAAGTGTCTCGGCCATTCTTGGCAAGTCTTGGCACATGCTGCACTTGGCCCGAAGAAAACTCCACTTAGGGTGCAGTCTCGTAACCATAAACCCTATAGGTATAAGGGATAAGAGGCTGCGAAAACAACTGGTTGTTGTTAAGACCGGATGGGAGGAGCTAGTCTTGTATGGCCGATGTACGCCTCTTTGAAGGGGTAACCAGGAGATGATAAGGGCGGCACCCTCCATTAGGGAGTGGTAAGTGTCTTAAGACGCAAATGTCATGAGGCTCTATTTTCGCAAGAAAATTTAGGCTTGTCATATTTGTACGATGATCCTGAAGAGGCAATAATACTAACGCGAGGGTAAGACGAGATCAATGGGTTTTTACATGAAAATGTAAAGACGTCCTGCGATTTCGTCGCAAAGACGGCAATGTCATGGGGCTTTACGTTCATGCAAGAATATTTAGGCATGTCATATTGTCGCAAGAAAAATATCCTGCAGAGGCAAGAATACTAAAGAAATGATAAGACAAGATCAATGGGTCGTTTCATGAAAGTGTAAAGACGTCCTGCGATTTTGTCGGAAAAACCGAGGGGTGGCAAAATAAGACCTTTAACTAGGAAGGCAAAATAAGACCACACAAGTAATGATAAGGCAAGATCAAGGGGTCGTTACATAAAACTGTAAAGACGTCCTGCGATCTAGTCGCAATGACAGATCCAATGAAAATATCTCACAAATTATACTTAATCTCCCATTCAAATACAAATAACAAGAGAAAGAATGAGTAAGATAGAATCTATATTTAAAGATCCAAGAAATTTACAGTAAGAGATTACATAAATGGAGGGCTAAAAGGATAAATGTACAAATATTACAAGAAGAGAAAAAGGAAAATGGAGCAATCTCTCTCGCTCATTCTTCTTTTTCATCAGACTCTTTGTCGGACTCCTCTTCTTCGCTAGCATCACTATCAGAGACATCCGAGGAAGGCATATTTTCAGGAACCTCATCAAGAAGACAAGGATATGAAGAAAGAGGAATGCGGTGGTCATCACAAACTGTCTCAATAGTTTGATTGCGAAAACGAATAGCGTCATTATTGAAATTCGCTACTGTAGTTTGTAATTGCTTCTTCAACCTGGAATACTTGTTGTTGCGAAGAGAGAGGTCCTTTGCAAGTTGTTCCTTTTCAGATTCAAGTTTTTCAATCCTTGTTTGATACCTTTTCTCAGCTTCTGTGAACGTATGATAATGAGTCAGTAATTTAATAGCAGTTTCACAAAAAAGAAGTGGTAAAGTAAAGAAGAACAGTTAACAACCTTCTCATCGAAATCATATCTTTAACCAAGGCAAAGATGCTCAAGATGAAGGCTGATGTTAACACCTAAGTTATTTCTGCATTATCTAGAACTTTCGCAGCCCAAGCGAATTCATCGTCACTATTTATGACAAGAAGTGAACGAATTTGGTTTTCTCGCTCATTAAGTATGGCATTTTGGCGAAAAGATTCATCTCGTTCAATTTGAACTTCAAGAAGATTTTTTTGGAATTTCGCTAATGCTTGTGCACCTTGATTAGTAATGCGATCCTTGTCATCTATAAGGATACTAATTTTCTTCCTAAGAATGTTATTTTTTTTCGTGGGAGCTAAGATATAAACGTTTAAATCGGTTGGCTAAACCTAAACTAGATCTACGCACAATTTCTAAGAGATGAAATTTGGTTTGAAGTTCATTTAATGAAAGAGAGTTAATTTTGTTTGACGAACTACTTAATGATTCGTTGAGATGAGCGTGAAGAGCATCATTATCCATAGGCTCAGGAAATGAATGGAGAAGGATGGCTTCCTCGGAGAGATTATAAATGTCTCATAAAAATGATAAGTCGTGGCAAATAAAAATAAATGACAAAGTAAAAATGAGGAAAATAGAAGAGTTTTATACCATAAAGTTGCTTTGATTAGCACTTTGAAGGGTAGATATTTTATTCTTCGGGTAAAAGATTCACTTCCATTGTTGAATTCTTTCGCGAAGAGCAAAGAATCTCATTTTCACTCTTCTTGCGAGATGTCGCAACTTTAACTTCTAGTTCTTCGTTCTTTTTGTGAAGCTGAAGATTTTTCTTTTCAAAGTTGTTGCGCCTCTTCTCAAGATCTGAGGCAACAACAAAGGAAGCTCTTCCAGACTATAAAGAAAGATAAAGCAACTATTAATATATGATTTAAAATTAAAATTATGAAGGAATAGAGAAACATAGACATACCAAGGCACTGAGTGCATTCAAGAAGCTGGGAGTCAATGATCTGGAGATCCCACGAAGAGACTCATTACCCTCCAGTAAAGAAGCATCACATATACTTGCGAGAGCTTCGTATATACCAGAGAGGTGGTCATCTCCAAGTCCCTGCATTGAGTCCGAAAAGATATTAGACAATAACGTCATAGGAGATTCAGTTGGATGATCCTCCTTCGCAGTAGAAATGTCTACATCATCGTCTTCTTCATCATAACTCTCACTAGATTGAGGACTTGAGCGAGAAGAAGAATGGGTCTTTTGTTTCTTAGAAGACGGGGCAGCAGATTTTTCTTGCGAAGAGGGTCTTTACCCTTTCTTTTGTCCTCGCAGCTTTTGAAGTTTCTTCCTCTCAGGCAATTTCAGCACCAATCTACATACACGAATGAAGATAAGAAATAGAGGCAACAATATTGTGGATAACAAGAGAAAATATTTCTTACTTCATCCGTGATTGAGCGAAGTATCGCCAAAGTACTTGGCTTTGAATTTCTTTCATAACTTTTTCTCAATTTAGTGATCTGAAAATTGAGCAAGTTTAGTAGATATAAAAGGAAGGAAATATCGCAAAGCGAATGAAAATTAGGAAATATACCTCGTTTGCTTTCCCGGTCCAATTAAATACCCAAGGATGATAATTGGCGAGATACGCAGGGAGAATATTTGAACCTGAAATGTAAGGTCCATTCAAAAGTAGTGGAAATACACACCACTTGTCGTCTTTGGAGTAGCGAGGAATATTGTTCTTGCCTGAGTGCCAGTCAATATCCTGCATGAGTAGCTTGTCGCTGGGAATATTTTCTTTTCTTTTCAACCGAGCACCCCAGCGAGACCTATCATTCTTCATATTTATCACTTCATAGTTTTCAAAGAAGTTTTCTACTGAATACTTTTCAGTAACTATTTCTAAGTCCGCGAATTTAGGATCTTTGACCGTGGCGGGATAAAGAGATCCCTTGCCAGCGCCACGATTGGCGAATTCAAGCATTAAGCAGATACAATCTCCACTTAATTGATAGACAGCTCGCGAGAACTTCTCATGAGCAAGAATTTCATAGAACAAGGGCATTTCAGGATTGTAGAGAGGAATGGGAAGATCTGCGAGGATTTGACCTAGCGAGATTATGATCTGATTATCATCACAATGATGAACAGAAAATAGTTTTGCAGAAAGAACAGATGATGCTTCTTGATGGGGAATGGTGGATAAGGTGAGACCTTTCTCTTTTAAATTCTCTTGAGTCTCACCCAAAAGGACTTCATATCTACGACCAGGTGGAGCCATTCTTAAAATATGGGAATGAATGTAGAGTTGAAGATCAAGAGAAAGATGAAAAGAAAAATTTACAATAGCAGAGACGTAAATTGCGGAGGAGGAGAATGGAAGAAAAATTGCAGAGAGAAAGTAAAAAAGAAGAAGAGGAAGGAGAGAAAACTATATATAGAGAGGAGTTCTCGAGAAGATAAATGCATTTAATGCGAGAAGAGACGTGAATGGTCAAAAATAAACGGTTTAAAGAGACGTGTCAAGAAAAGAGCGGAAGAAGAAACATGTGTAATAAATTATGTGTAAAAGTACGGGATCATAACAGATAAAGACGAACCGTTGAGGCGTTTCAAAAATACTAATTCTCATGACATTCTCTTCTGCGCAGAGAAGATATGAGAAGAGGCAAGATGTAGGATCAGAATATCGCAACAACAATACCTCCCGAGATTAATAAACGACGATATTGCGAAAGTGTCGCAAATGAGTAATATAAATGACGCAATGAATGACGACAGCCAAAGCACGAGAAAGATGTGAAGACTTAGCGAGATTTACGAAACTTGCGAGATTATACATTTGAACGCTTGCGATAATTCGCAAGCCATTCCCGAAAATAAAGGATGACTTTAGTTGTCATCCATTATGTAATACCCTATATAAGGAGTCGAACAGGACTATTGGAGGGAGAGCTTTTTCCGAGTGTTAGGCAAGTCATTAGGAGAGAGAAAGTTTGTAGTGATTGTAATTTCTTTAGCTCTTTTCCATTTTATCTTGTAAACATTCAAGGAATTAATCAATAAAAATCATAGTTGTTCATCTTCAATGGCTTAGTTGTGTGGATTCTTGTGAGGGGTGTAGTGTAGGATTTCCTGCAACTACAGAGCAAACTGCTTAACCTCACACAGATGCACCGCTGCAAAGGGGGTGCTTAGATTCGAGAGATCAACTGCAGGACTCCGGCCTAAACCAAGTCAATGGCCGTTCCAGAGTCAATTCGGCCACAAAGAGTGAGATGGGTTGATCCGTAGGAGGGAAGTCGAGAATTGTGTGGAATCAATAATGATCAAGGATTGTGGATGTGTTGAAGGTTTCTGCAATAATTAGTGAACTGTTGAGTTCGAATAAGTTCTGATAGATTAATGAATTCTTGAGAGTAGTTACTCGAGAAATTCTGTGTGGACGATTACTGATAGTTAGTGATCCTTCATTGTCCTAAATCGTGGATTCAGAGACTTATTTATATTATCCGAGTTGTGAACACCTCGATCCCTATAAGTGTGACGGTTTCATGAGTGGAAGAGTGGGCAAGTGGAAGATCATGGTAAAGTCATTTCCATGTCGTGTGGAGACTTGACGGATTGTGCACCCACTACTTTGCTAACTCCTTCAACCGTTTACACAACTTACGCACATTTCTCGTCGTGGATGAAATCCACTTGCTATACTGCCGCGATCGAAAACCCTAGTTGTTATCCCCAATTTGACGTGATTGATGTCTCACGAATCGTGGAGTCTCGCATGACATACGTGTATTTAGTTTGTCGGTTGTTGATCGATTAGACAATGAGCCTAGGTTTTGTTGAATCGAGCATGAGTGATGAATGCTCAAAGAATTCATGGGTCGAACATGTAGTTTTCTGAAATGATGTAAATATTGTTAATTCAAAGATGAATTATTGACTAGTTGAGCGATTGAGCAAGTGTTGCTCAATTCGGCGAATCATCAATATTGATAATTTGATAAGCAAGCGAGCAAGTATTGCTCAATTCACCAAATTAATGATTTTTGATAATCGACATGCAATCGAGCAAGTATTGATCAATTCAAAAATTATTAATGAAATGCCGAATATTGATTATATTCGGACAATTGAGCAAGTAATGCTCAATTCAAATAATTATTCACCGGTGACGTGGGCCAATAAAATATTAAAATATTGGTAGATTACCGAATATTATATAATTAATTCATATATTAGTTGTTGAATCAATCATAAATTTATTAGTGTTTGAACCTACTCAGAATGATGATTTCGTAGAGCGTTTATTCGAAACCCTAATTTTTGATCAATCCTCCATCAATTGGCGAATTGCTGAAAATTGGTCATGAGTGAAGAGGGACCGACCACATGGGGTAATGAGAGCCCATGTGGTGCCCAAAGTCTCGAGTTGAGCACACATCGTGGTTCTCAGTTTGAGAGTTGGTGAAAGAATGATAATTAAATGGTGGTTTCACCATTTATCAAAAAAAATTGCTTTGGATTCAAGATTGGGTGATAAAACCTAAGTATGAGAGATGGGGATCGACCAAGAGAGCATAGGACCGGATCTTGGTGATCACGTGACCAATTGTTGGTCGTTTGGAGAGTTCTCCAGTTGGTTGGATAGAGTTCGGGCCCGTTGATGAGCAATTGAGCAAATTAAGTCGAATTGTAAAAACGTGTGGGACCGGCTTTGTGCAAGCCATAGGAATGACCCTGGTCGGTCATGAAGGCATGCACGTGTTGCCATGATGTCCGTGTCTCCATACCGAGAGTTTCAGTATTTTCTGATGTGCGTTCGAGCGACATTGTGAATTTTCAGAAGAGTTTCATCTTGACTGAAATTCTTGATTTTTGTTGGAATTAGCATGTATGCTGAATTCATCAATATTTGGAAAATATTAAAATAAAAGTGTTTTAGTATTTAAAATTGTCGTGAGAGGGTATCCGGGCGTGTAACTATGTTGGCTTTTGGTTTTTCCTGATTTGAGCAATATTTGAGAAAATATGAAGAAATCATTAATTTTGCTCAAATCCAGGAGATTCATGAATTGAGGGAAATAATTATAAAAAACTAGGTATTGTAAGGTGTGGGACCGGCCATGGCTAGGGCATGGCCGGACGGCTAGGTTGCCCGGTCCCCCACACCTTTCCCTATTTTATATGATTTTTTATGAATCCTTGAAGTTATGGAGAATCCATGAGTTTTGTTGAAAACAAAGGAGTTTTCGTGAGATTAGGGAGTAATAATTATAAAAAGCTAAGGATTGTGAGGTGTGGGACCGACCACGGCTTGGGAATGGCCGGCCGGCTGGGTTGCCCGGTCCCACACGCCTTTCCTTATTTTATAATATTATTTGGTGAATCCACAAAGTTATGGAGAATTCACGAGTTTTGCAAAAAACAAGGAAAGTTGCTCAAACTAAGGAGTTTTCGTGAGTTCACGAAATAACAAAATAAGAAAAATAATGGGAAAGGCACGGACCGACCATGGCTAGGGCACGGTCGGCGGCGGGCTGTCTGTGGGCCCACCCCGATCGTCTCTCATTATTTTATTATTATTTAATGCTTTCTCCTGTTTTGTGAAGGATTCCTCATTGTTTCACGTTTTTGGATGCTCATTCGTGCATCCGGGTGCTCGATCGTGCATCATTGTTGAGTACACTTGCACCATTTTTGTGGGGCTTACTCAAATGATGGTCCGGATGCCTTCTTCTTGAGTATTTATTACTAATTTATGAAATTCAAAGAAAGAATAATTCATTGAAACTGAGTAATAAAATGAATAGGTGTTCATTATTAATTCATAGGATCACCGTGGATTCGACTACGAATTCAGAATAATAAAACAAGCATTGCCATCCTATGGGATCGCGGATTCGACCACAGAATCGGAGTAATTAAGATTATCCATTACCATTTCATGAGATCAGTGGATTCGATCATGAAATAGAAGTAATGAGATAGCACAGTTGTTTTATTGCCATTCTATGAGATCAAGCCGTGGATTTGATCATAGAATCGGAGCAATTGTTATTGCCATTCCATGGGATCAGGCCGTGGGTTCGACCATGGAATAGGAGCAATAATAGATTATTTTGGGAATTCCGTGGTGAATGTCGCGACAGAATTAATCTATTGCGGAAAAGATATTATCCAGTTAAAGCGTCACATCTATTCTGAATGGTGCATAGCCAAGAAGTCACGGTGTTGTTTACGACCTGAAGGCATTAGTGTTCTCGATCTATGGAGAACTGCCTGAATCTATGCACGGTCTCTCCACATAATCAGGGAACGGTGAGTGTCACCGACGTCCTGAAGGCGTCCGCCGCCCAACTATTCTTCTATGTGGAGGTGGGTATCTCTCCTGCAGTCAGGGAACAATGAGTGTCACCGACGTCCTGAAGACGCTAAGCTCTCAATCTACGGAGAACCGCCCAAATACGTTATTCTGCATAGAGGTCACGACGAAATGCCAGGGATGGAATGCTCAGCTAGTGGAGGCTCTTCGAAAACATATTCATCATGGCTTCGTAAAACATGAATCGTTGCGTGCCTGAAAGCCGTGTCAAAAACATGCCTCATGATTTCATGGTTTTGCCCTTTGTTGAAAATCCACCATCAACATTAAGTCCCCCGCTAGTGAGGGACAGTCATGTTCCGCAAGTAAGCATTAAATGGTGATTTTCGATCGATGAGATCGATGGTTGAACTCGGTCTACAAAGGTAGTTTCGTAATCCTCGATTTACCCAATGATGTCATGTATGAGCAAATGCACGGATGAGGACCCCGATAGTAAGGTAGAATGTCATCTCGTGAGTGTGAAGAATACTAGGCAAATCATGCATTACTTAGTAATGCTAATATAATTCACAGAATATTTGGGATTGCTGTTGCACGCACCATTCTGGGTGAATTTTGTGTATTTATTGAATCGCTTCGAATAAATAAAGTGAATAGGTTTTCTGCACTCATCATTTATCAAACGGATTTACCCTTTGCAGGATGTCAGCGCATTAATTTTGGTTTTATAATTTTAGCCATGAACTAAAATCCACCATCAACATTAAGTCCCCTGCCTAGCACGCAATGGTTGCACTATTGTGGGGTAGGCATTAGATGGTGACAGATAAAGATAAAACTTATGAGACAAATTTAGATGTTACCAGGAGAGATGGGTCGTCCTGTCCTTGGAGCATGTCACGTTCAAGAGGCGTCCAGGTGAGCGTTCCCCTAGCATGATGTCGGTTGTCCCGGGTAGATTAGGCATATGGTTGATTGGATTCTCAAACTATTCAAGACGAGGTCGTAATCCTCGACTCTGATGTGGACGATCCCTATCATGAGGAATATCCTTAAAAGTCTGGTGAAGCAAGTTCTGAAAAGATGTTGAAGCAGCTCCCGAAAAGAACGTTGACTAGCTTCCGAAAAGCGTGTCGAAGCGGCTCGGATGTTGAAGCGGCTTCCGAAGAGGATGTCGAAGCATCTTCTGGAGAGGACTCTAGTGAAGGCGCCCTTGGTCCTTATTCATGCTGTAACCTCCATTTGTTATATCACGTGCGTCGTGCTTCCGTGAACAGGAGATACAAGAATCGTATTTGTTAGATGAGGAGGCTCTATTTCCAATTAATGACGCGTGTGATGTAATTAGACACGTCCGAAGAAGTAATTGCAATCTGGGAGTACGGCGTGCACTATCTCGCTGCTTCCTGATTCCATGAAGGGATTTCCCAAGATATGAAAATTATAGATGGGGAAACTTCTTTCTGGGATCTAGGTTGAGATAGCGATTGAGGGGTTGTTTCGTCATTGAAGCAGCTGCACTTCAGGGTAGGAATGACGCTTGCCCTAAGAAGCATGTACTGGCTTCTTGATGATTTCTTTCAGTCATCTTGATCTTTCTGATTGCGATGATGATATGCTTGTATGGTCACAATCCTCCGGAGCCGTTAAGTGAAGTATACAATCTGAGAGACCTTTCGTTGTCGACGTGCCGCTATAAGCCTTCAAGGACTTCGTTCCAAGCAACATCCTTTGAATCGTCTTCTGAATATTGGATGGTTGTATGGAACGGGATGCGATGAGCAGTCCCCAGTTACACTTCAGAATCGATGGCGTGGCTAGACATGTGAAAATATCTCTGATTTTTACTTTGGAGTCTTTGATGCACATGTACGTCTTCATGTTGAGAATTCTCTGCGGCTCGTAAAGCTTCGACAGTGATGATTGCTAATATTAGAAACAAACCGGTTGAGGGACATGAAGGCATCATGTGCTGGCAGTCCCCAGGTGTAATTATCCCGAGCTTATTTTCTCTTGAAAGACGTACTTCAATTGCATTTGCTGGTAAGGAGTTGAAGCGGCTTCGACCTCTAAAGAGAGCGTTGAAGTGGCTTCGGGAAAGAGTGCTGAAGCGGCTTCTTCTGGAGAGAGTATTGAAGCGGCTTCTTCTGGAGAGAGTGTTGAAGCGGCTTCTTCTTTAGTTTGATTCCCCTTGAATTACATGCTTCTTGATTGACCATATCTCGTGTTGAAGAAGTCCTTGACTGATGGTGAAGGAATTTCATGCTGAGCCTCAGTCCCCAAGCGTGAGTTATATGGTTCTATATTATATGGTCGGTGGGTTTACCATAATAAAGATATCACCATCTCGCCCCCGTAATGGTGACTCTATTACTTCTCCATGGGAAAGTAAAATACGCAAAAGTTCGGATTACCTCTGTCCATAGTAGTTGTTGCTATGGTGAAGCTCTGGCGAGCAACAACGATTCTTGGCAGCATCTATGATCAGAAGATACTGGCAGGGAGAGGCATGGTAGCTACTTGCACGAACTTGGCAGTCTTCATATAATGGTAGAGATCGTCTCGTTATTAGAGGGGGAAGGAACCTATAGCTTCCTTGGTGTTTCCTCATGGAATGGAGAACAGGAGACAGACCCCGCCCACGAGTATCTATTGAGCTTTCAACTTGATAGATATTGTCACGCTGGGTCTCTGAAGAAATAATTCGAGCGAAAGTTGGAGTTGAACCCGATGTTGATGAGGATCGTACGAGTTGCCGATCATGAGGCCGTCTTTGTGTCTACATTGTGTTTCATAGACATCCGGGCATATCAAGGCCTGGTTTTTTGAAAATATGTCCGCTCTCTTGAGTATGTCCTTATCTTTGGACATCCCGGAATCATAATGATAGCGTGCTTGCATCTTTGAGATGGGTACTATTGAGCGGAGTCCCAGCCACACTCCTTTTCCTTTATCGTCTTTGGATCGTGTCTTTGAGGAGTAGGAAGTTTCCTCATGCGGGTGACTTAACTAACGGGTTTTGCAAACATGGAGAGTTCGTATATACCTCTTAGTACCGGATGCGACCTCCTTCGATAATACAACTACTTCTTCTACGGGAGACGAAATATGATAGCGTCTCTCAACGATTTTGTTGTCGTGAAGCCAAATATGGTATATCTCGGACGTTGTTTTATCATTGTGATAGTCGTGCATGTGGTACTGAGGTTGGAGTTGGCGGTTTTGGACGCGCAGGATGTTGTATCTTGGTGGTTTTCCTCTTGCTGCTTAAGTGAAGCTGCTTACAGAAGGCTGAAGGTTGTATTTCCTGTTGGTGAGATGTATGCTTCCACGAATATCATGAGGCTCTTCATTCCTGGCAGGCCTAGTTCTTTCTAGCGGGGCAGGTGCTGTTGTAGCCGAGCTTAACGACTTCACGAAGTTCGGAGGATGTCCAAATTGCAGATTCTCCCGAGATAGCACGATAGACGGAGTACCATCCTATTAATGCATAATTCCACCAATCGCTGTTCAATCATATTTGGATCGTGACAATACAGTGCCTGAATTCTGGACCTCTTCACATAATCATTTGGATGTTCGTTGTTTCGTTGGAACATTCTCCTCAAATCTAAAATGGTGATTTGCTCGGATACGAAGAAATACTTCCTGTAGAAAGCGGTTACCATCTCACACCAGATGGATACGCTGCTTGGTGCAATGTTGTTGTATCAGGTGTACGCTCTCCCAGTAAATGACTTTGAGAACTCTTTCAGGCGAAGGATATGATTGTATTCGTGCTCTCATAATGACTCCAGAAAACGAGAGATGTGTTCACGAGCATTACCAGTTCCTCCATAAATGGAAAATTGAGGAGAGGAGTATCCTCTCGGAAGAGGAATTCTTTGCACATCAGGAGGATAAGGAGGCTGATGCTTTGGTCTTGGTCTACCGGGGTTTTCCTTGCCTGGATGCTGGAGAAGTCGTTTTAGATCCTCACGCGTGATGAAATTGGACGGCTGATTCCTTTCCCTTGAGCGCTCAGGAGCAGCACGAATTTATTCATCTATGAATGCACGCCCTCTTTCTGAGTTGTAGCCATGTCCGTCTGAGCCTTAGCGAGAACTTCTCGTCTTTCCATTAAATCAACAATGATGATAGGGGGCGGTCTGTCATCCTGATGGGGAAGTGGCAGTAGCTCTAGTAACAACCGAGGGCGTTATGCTCGAAGAAATATTAGTGGCGGCAGCAGCTCTGGCTATGGTGATCGGAGGTGTCACACCTAAAGAAGTGTCTCGATGTTGTCCGGGTTGACATAATAGGCGAACCCTTTATGATGATTTGAAGATGTGTCAAGCCTCTGTAGTTGCAGGAAATCCCACAACACACCCCTTATCATATCTTGATACTAATTTCTAGATCTAAACTTATTTGATAGTCAAAATAAAGATAAAAGTGCTAGAAATTTAAATAGACACATAAGATTTTTTACATGGTTCGATCAATGTGATCTACATCCATGGTTCTTCACTATGATTTTTGAAATTACATAAATATTACATTTAGAATCTCCATTAATGAGTATTTGGAGCTTTCTAGATCTAGTTTTGGGGAAGAAGATGAAGAAGAAAATAAAACTCTCTCCTAAAAATATCTCTCTCAAAAATATCTCTCTCTTAACAAAATGTGTCCTCATTTTCTCTCTCCTGCTCTCTTCTTTATATAGGTGTTCACATAGTGGATGACAGCTCATAGTGGAGTACATCTCATCTTTCCGCGCCCATGCTACATTCTCGCAAGTTCTTGTCACCTTCTCGCAGGTTCACTCTATAATTTCGCAAGTTACTCACACTTTCCTCATGAATTATGCTGATGTCATCTGCTACGTCATTCTTTAAGTACTCTGCGAAGTCTTCGCGAATTCTTATTAGTCACAATTTTGCTAGCACATAGTTGTTGCGAGATTTTGCTCCTACAGCCTCCTTTGTTGTTGTAGATATACAAATTCTCGGAATTACGACATGTTTTAGATCTACACGTTTTGTTGATGAAGTGGTAGCGGATAATCCTGACTTTAAATTGGTAGCAGTGGTGGAATAGAGATAGACTTTTTTTTTTTGTGATCTCTGCAGGTGTCTTCCTAGGACTCCAATGGTATTGAGATTTGTTCTCGCCTATCTCCATACTGGAACAACAACTACACGAATCTTCACTTCGTCTTTCTGGGTGTGGACCCTTTGAGGCATTTCTGGTTTGCTCCATACAAAACTTGTGGTAATTTAGAAAGGACGGTTGCTCCATCCGGATATCGAGAGAAGCCATTGCGTTCTTCTAAGTAATAGTCGTGTCTTGTGTCTCCATGCGGCTTTCTGGTCCTTTCATCTGGGAGATTTACTGGTGCTCAACAATTCAAAGCATTGCTTGAAAAATCATTTTCGTGAAGCTTCTTGGCAAATGGAACACCGGAATTGAAATTGGTTGTTGAACCTAAATTGAATTTAACGATTGAATTGAATCTAAGATCTACCCTTTTGAAATTGAGAAAACTGAATGAATCTTGAGAAACCGATTTTGCAACCGAGAGATCATCTCCCATTTGTGGTCGCCAATTGTTTATGGGTGAAAAACTGCATTTCACGGGGTTTTGGTAAATTTGGGTGTGTGCGGATGAGAAACGAATCTAAACCCTAAACAAATGCACTACACGGGAGTATTTTAGATTCGAGAGATCAATCTGTACAATTCTGGCCTAAACCAAGAAATGCCCGTTCCAGACTTGCTTCGGTCACAAAGTGAAGGCAATGGGGTTGATCTTAGGGAGGGAAGCGAAGAAGGTGTTGATATTATGAAGGTGTTGGTGGTTTGTGACTTGTATCGGGAATATTGAACGGCTTGCATAATTTAAGCTATCGCTTCCGGTGTTTTCTGGATACTGTGTTAACAACACTTGGTTTTTCGTGTCGTTTGGAAATAGGTTGAAGAACCTATTTATACAAGTCATTTGAGCGCAATCCTCATCTCGTAGGAAGTGGAGGAAGTTGAGTGATGGAGTAGCGGGGTCGTGTAGGTGATTGTCACCCGATCATGCCTTTGCCCACTTCCCTCATCATCGTTAACCGTCCATGCCTACTGACACGCTCTCGTAATAGGCGCATTGCACGTCACACGCTGTAAACCGCCAGACCAATACCCCAGTAAGCATCCCCAAGTTTGTGACATGTTTGATGTCTCGAATGAGTGGGTCTGGTCGTGGGACCCGCCATAGGAAATAACATACGGTGCTATTAGGTTAAATAACTGAGTTATTTATGGAATTGATATTCATGAAATATCGTGTATGTTCGATGCATGTAATGCATCGTTTTAAAGCAAGCAGCTCAAACCAATCGATATGCATAAAGCATCGCTGTTTTAAATCTTGATTGAATAAGTGGCGGATTAAGCGTCTTAAAAATGGCAACATGTCCAACCATCTTCGAGTGATCGTCTGGAATCCGCATGGGCGGGCTACCATCTGGTCGATCACTCCCTGTGACAGAGTGGCGGACGGTGATCATTGAGGCGCTTCATTGATCGCCTAACTTTTAATCCAAGCCGTCCGACCAAGCTGGCAAAGTTGGACGGACGAGATGATCTACAAAACATATTTGCGGCCGTTGATGGATTTTAGGGTTTTCCAGAGGTACGCAACATCCCCTCTTTGGCTTGAATGAATCTAAGCATGGGCGCTAATTTTGGTGGGACCGACCAGGCATGCGTGGAGATGGTCCGCCGGCGTGCATGCCTATACCTCTCGGTCCCACAAAGATTCGATCTAGGACACTCAATTTGATCGGCAAAGATGAGTGGCCGTGATCGATTTGCGATAGAAATACATTGCCGCAAAGGTTTAAAAGCCGTGTGGCATGCCATCTTTGGGGGTGCGTTTCGAGGCGTCGGGCCCTAATCTGCATAGGTCGGTCGGTCACACGCAAGGTAGGCCCACGGTGATCACGTTAACATCCTTGGGACCTCTTGAGTCTATATCTACACCCTCCGTGTAGGCTGGTGAAGATGGATGGTCACGATCGAACTACGACATATGTGCATTGCCGCAAACCCTAATTAGGGTTTTGAAACAGTCACGCACAGTGACTTTGGCCAAGCGGTTTGACACGCCGTGATCCTCATTTGGAGAGATCGATCACGTGGGGCCCATGTCGGGCTGACGGTGAACGCATGTGCACCTTCCTGATGGTCCTAAATGCGATTTAAGCCATCCAAATAGGCTGGATAAGTTGGATGGTTGTGATCAATTTAAGACATTAGTGGAATTTCGCGATCCTCAGAAGCATCACGCCTGCCATGGTTTGAGCAATCGTTTCATTTCTCCATGGCCTCGCCGTGAGAAAACTGATCGGGTGAAGGAGAAGTGGGCCCGCCAACGTGTGCATTAGCGCTTCCTGATCATTCATAGGATGATCTAATCCGTCCAACCATGCTGGCGAAGTTGGACGGTTGCGATGGCTTTAAGACTGCCCTGAACAGTCTTGCTCGTTCGAGCCTCTCCCAAAACATCACAGCCACCCTTCTTTGGGTTGGCGTTTGACGGTGCTGGGGAATATGGTGTGGTGTTCGACCGGCTAGGGCATAAGTGGGCCCGCCGGTGGTCATCACAACAATTGCCTATTTTTGTCAGGGTTTGGCTAGGCTTGTTAAATTACGCGGCCAACTTGCGTGGCCGTGATCGTTTCTGAGACTGATATGGACAGTCTATATTTCCCTTAAGAAAATTAAACATGTTCGATCGAGCTGTCCTTTAATTAGAAGCGCGTCGATACGAGACTCTCTTTGTCAAGGAGTGATGTAGCCTATGTGAGTCTTTTCATGCGAGGTCTCAATACTGACACTTCGGAGATTCATGCTACTCTGTTGCGAGCGAACATTTAATCGTCATGTCATGCCAATATTGAGAGTTATTTGGGAACATAGCACGGAAAATACTAGGAAAATCATGCATTAATTATTAATGCTATTAGAATTCACAGAATATTTGGGATTAACATTGCACGCACCCTTCAGGTGAATTTTGTGTATTTATTGAATTTCTTGAATAAATAAAGTGAAGAGGTTTTCTGTACTCATCATTTATCAAATGGCTTTACCCTTTGCTAGATGTCAGCACATTAATTTTGGTTTTACAATTTTAGCCCTGAACTAAAATCCACCATCAACAAAACACATATATTTCGGTATTGTGATTATAAAGTGAGTTTTGTTACCAAACAGTTTATCCTTTACTGTTTGGAATATGATCTAAAGGAATCTTGTCATAAAAGATTGAACCATTAAGAAGATATATTAGATTTAAGTCCTAAAGAGAACGCCGATCTGCTAGGATATCTAGTATCAAATATCCATTAAGAACTTGATTACGCTAGATATTTTCAAAACAAATATCTATAGAGAACTTCGGTTCTGCTAGATATTGTCAAAACAAGAATACTGCTGAAGCCGAGTAATTAGGATATTTGTTTACTTAGTATTGTCTACACGAAGTTGCAGGTTTACTTTTTGTAGCGTCTTAATTCATTGAGTATTCAAATCGGACTAGGTCCCGGGGTTTTTTCTACAAGATTGTAGTTTTCCTCGTTAACAAAATTCTTGTGTGTGCTTTACTTTATTTCCGTATTATAATTGTTTTTATATGATAATTAAAGTAATAACACTTGTATGTTAACTAGGCACTTGATATTTATCTTATAAGGTTTCGGTTATACCGTACTATTATCAAGTGAAAATTTTGTTTTAGTATTGTCTCGATTTCATATCCATAGACGATCACACAAAGTGTATTAGATTTCTCCACTTGTCTGATATAATTATTCACATGTTAGGACAGTTCGGACTAACCCTATTTCAAGTGGACACTGTGTTGAAATATTCCTCGAGTGATTGTTGCTCCAAGAGGTTTATACACAGTGGGTCTTGTATAGGTTGTGATCAAAATAAAATATTGTGGTGTATTTGGGTACCCTCGTCTTTTCAGCATCCCCAATCCGCCCAGCAAAATATACAGCACACCGCTTCCTAGTTGGACGTCAATTGAGGAAACTGATTCGCCATCAACTTGAACACCAGCAAGGAATGAGGTACACTCAAAGCCATCAGTTTCAATAAAGAGAGGACGCAAATTTAGGACCAGCCATGATGCAGAAGGGAAAATCATTTATTATCGCCAAGATTAGCAATTAGCAGGGGAGACTAGCAGAAGATCTCCACGCCCAGAAAGATGATACCATCTCGAAGAGTCCTGTGAAGAAATCCAGGATGCTCTACGGAAATTGCAAGATGGCACCGATTCCACAACCGATGTTCTCGAAACAATCAATGTCGGAATAGATGAGGGACCTAGGCCCATCTTGATCAGCTCAACTCTGTCATTGGAGGAACGAGCAGGGTTGCTCGGTTCTTGAATGATAGGTGTAGAATACACCTAATTTACTATCTAGTAGTTTATGCTTTCTTTGCTATTTTTCTTGTAAATTATGTATTTTACGCATGTTTGAGTTTTATAGCTATCGATGAGTGCCAAATAGTGCATATTTATACACCTTTTTATTGGCATTTTACTCATCTTTTGTGCTCATAAATCGAGATATTATCCCAGTTACGTGTTTTCTTTGCTTTCAAGAATAAATATTTATATTAATTAATTTTGTGTTTTTAGGTACTAAATAAAGTCCTGGAGAAGTTGAGGAGCCAAAAGAGCGAAGAATTGGATTCGAGCATCTATGGAGCGGATAGCCAAAGCCCGCGCGCAAATCGAGTTGCAACCCAACAAGGAAGACTTGGGCTAGAGCTACCCATGACCGGATCCGGGCCCGTCCACCACGAGCCGTCCGTATCTCTCCCAGCTGCATCCTACGGTCGCTCCATCACTATACATCATCTCTTGATGCTCCGTGCAACACCCGGATCGCTCCAAAACCGCTTACCATCCTCGGCCGTTCGGATCAACACGGCTTCATCCTACGCTCGGTGAGGCCTTCTCATCGAGTTTTGCTATCCCCTGTTTCACAACAAAACGACCCATACCCTATACCCTAGTCGACTACCTCATTTCACCCTCATCTTCTCTTTCTTCTTCTCCCCAGGCACGGAGCGAGCTCTGCGAACCTCTTCCGCCACCTTCTTCCCTCACCCCGACAGAGCCGCTTCCACCACCTCCATCATCACCTTACCACCGACAACACCATCACTACAGCCAACAACTCCAACAACCGCACCCCTCTCTAGATTTAGTTTTCTCTTTCTTAGCTTCTCCAACCCTAGAAGCTAACTTAGAGAAAAACTAAAGCTAGGGTTTTCATCACCACAAAATGGAAGCATGGAGTAGGAAACGATTGTGAGAGGAGACAAGTGAGGGAGCGACGTGGGTGAGATGTTTAATTTGATTTTTATTTTAAAGAAAATTAGGGTTTGAGAGTTTGGAGTTGCATGTATAAATAGGGACGAGTTGTGTTGTTAGAAGACACGCCTGGATTAGCCAGGGCAGTCAATAGATTTAATTTCTGTTATTTCATGTTCTAGTTTGGTGCTAGGGTTTCAATGAAACCACATTTGCCATTTTGTGTGTTTATGCTCATTGAACTTTCTTAAATGATTAAAATGATAATTATGTCTTCAATTAGGGCTTCCACTACTTTTCTCTCACAATGGATGTCTTGCATCCATTGTAGTTAGGTTACATCTGTTGTGAGAATGCCACACTCATACCTTAGGCACAAAAGCTAATTCCATTGACTAGTTGTACTTAATTAGACAACTAGTGCTCGGGTTAGCACTTTAGCCGTTATTAGAAGCATAACTTGGAGAAACCCCTTAGATAGGTGGTGGGTTTGACACCCGCCCTTATCGGTCAAGGATAAGAAAAGCTCAACTCAGTTGAGCACACAATAAGAATTCAGAGGTGGATTTGCAGACCTTAGCACCCTTTTATCTCAGTTCTTTACCTTAGTTTAGGATCACATTGCAATATCAGCCGTTTCGGCACAAAAATATATGTTACAACCCTCTTGTTACTCTGTTACATTAGAACTCAGTTGAAGCAGCCTTAGATCAATATCAGAGCACCACAAGTCCTTGTGGGATCGACCCGTACTTGCCGCGTCTCCGATAGACGCCGTGCACTTGCGGATTATAACATGTAGGCCATAAATTCATACACTTCTCGGGCCTACCAAGTTTTTGGCGCCGTTGCCGGGGACTTGGCGCGTGCCCTGTTGATTTTGTGCTTGTCTTTCTTGATTTTCATCCGCTCCCCGTATATATTCACCTTGCATTGCTATTACCCTGTGTTAGTGTAGTGTAGTTTCATTAATTTTTCTATGTTTGCTTCATTTACTCTTCATTTTTTTGTTGTTTTTGCTCCCCTGTTCATGTAGTATAGCTGGTATAGCTGTTTGTTTTTGCTCCTGTTAAGTTGTCTATTTACTTTTCATCCCCGTTAGTGTAGTATAGCCTGGTACTTTAATATAACTTAGGTTAATCACCTTGTTTTATAGTTTGCACTCTAATCTCTAAAAAAACCACTTGTCAATCTTAGTATCATTGCTTTGCATTTTCGTGCTATTGGTAAATCTTGATCCTGTGATACCCAAGTAACCAAGCTTATCACACCGCGCATCCATTTCAGTCCAAAGACTTTCAAGCTTATGCCGTGACCTTGTTCATTAGCTTTGCCTTAACTCGCACATCCCGAGAAAACTAAAATTCTTTGTTGAGCTGCGGTACTTCTTGAGAGCTTGTTGTGTTCTTTGTGCTTGCCGAGCTGAAATTGAGCTGCTAAGCAAGCCTAAGAGGCCAAGGAAAAGCGCAGGGCACTGAGCATCCACTTTCATTGAACCTAGTAAGTCACCCGCCCGAAATCTTGGGCATAGTGGCGTGAAAGACACCATCTTGGCTGCACGGGTTGGTAACTCCACCGAAATTTCCATTTTGAATGCTAAGCCGCCATGTTTGCATGATCTCGAGTTGATTGCGGAAATTGTACTTAAACTGTAACTTGGTTAGGCTTTGCTCTAAGTTGCAACTGTGATTAGCCTTAGCTTGAACTGTGTTTAGATTGAGTCTTTGGGCTGTAGCTTGTTTTTGCCTGAGACTTTGCATAATCTACCTTGAGAATTTGTTTGCGCAAGGTTGCAAACCCTGCTACCATCGCTGAGCATAGCGAGCAACCCGAGCATGACCACCGTGACATCAGTGAACATCTATTGCTTCGCATGACAGTTAGCCGCCATACTAGGTCACCACCTACGATTGCTTACCTAACCTTGCCTTGTCTTGGCCGAGTGCACACTATGGGACCACGCCACTCAAATCTGTGTGTGAGTGATCCTTTGCATCTCGTGAGTTGCTTGACCTATGTATGAAAGCTATTTTCATTTGCTATTAAGTTTGTGCTAGACTCTGAATGTGTGAGACCTTGTTGTGTGGCGTACCTTGTGTGCCTGATCTTACATTGGTTAGCTGGTAGTTTGTAATTCAGAGCAAGCCTTGCTCTGTAGACCCTCGAGCTCAACCTCTGCGAAAGCGTTAAAAGCCAGACCACTGCTCCTTGCTAGCCCCCGGGCCGCAAGTGCTAGGCCGTCTGTGATGCTGTGAGCCTTGTGAACCATCTCCACCTTGCTAGCCCCCAGGCGAGCAAGTGTGGAGCTTCCCCGCATTTGCACATAACCATCACCCCGTGTTCGAGTATTTCAATTACTAGCAATGCTATGGGCTTAGAATCAAATGTCATTCTTTGTGAGTTTGTGACTTTGTGTTGTCTTGTATAATATGCCATGTGCTGTGTTTTGAGTTGCACTTACACTTGTGCTGTGATTCATCTATTCCTATGCTGACCTGTGCATAGATCAACCTTGAGTGATTGCAATCCCTGTGCATGCTGTGAAGTGTTATACTCTGCTAAGACCTGCATCCTTGTGATTTTGATCCCCAACAACTGAGGTCAACTGACCCAGTTGACATGAACTGTTAGCTTCATTTTTATGCAAGCTGTGTACAAGAGCTCAATTCTATGTTAGTTTGTTATGCAAGAGCTCAATTTTGCCAACATTTGATCCTAATCTGTTCTGTGTCAAATTTGTTGTGAGTGCACTATAAACTGTGCTGAACTACACTCAACCGGTGCACATTGTTGTTTCACTGGTGCTGTGCTGAGACAGCCTATGCTTAACCTGACTTGCACACAACCTGTGCAACAAAGTGAGCTGTTAAGCCAAACCCCAACCACTGTGCACCTGGGCTGTTAACTTGTCACATAACCAAACAGCTGGGCTTGCACTCTGCATAACCAGAGCCCACCATCAATCTGGGCTGACTGACCACACTGCTGGGCCTAAACAAAACTGAGCCCACAGTTCCACTAGGCTTTACACAAACCTGGGCTTTGCACTCTTCCATTGGGCTAGTTAAACCCACATCTGTTGGGTCAGTACACACAGCCCACATAATCAACCATAAGCCTCTCTCTGTGGCCGGATCTGGCTTACACAAACCGAGCCCACAAGAACACAAGCACCACAGGCCGAGCTTTCTCACTGGGCCGCTTAGGCTAAACCTATTAGCCGGGCTGTGCAACCAATCTGGGCCATTTAACCTGGGCTGAACACTTTCACTTGGCTAACTCAACCTAGGCTTTGCACAACCACTTGGGCTGCAACCACACAACCTTCAGCCCACATAAGCTAGACATCTGGGCTGTGCAGTTCACATAACCTGGGCCAAAGCTCCCAAACAAACCAAACTTTCCCAACAAAACCAAATGAATCCCATTGAAACCAAAATCCCAAACAAACCAAAAGCCCAATAAACCAAATTCCCACATAAACCAAAGCCCATTTTCATGTTATATTTGTTAATGTTTGTACATATTTTCTATTGGGTTGACCCTCAACTCTTTAGACTGTTAGTAAATTTTTGTAGGACTTGTAATTTTTTTCTTTCTTTCTTGAATCGGTTGAGTCTTCTTGTGCATTTTTGTGCTAATCCGATACAATCACCACTGAGAATGTTGGATTCTAGCCTTGATTAATGAAGCTCAACCTTGCTCCCGCCGACATATCTGTAATCTCTTCCCTTTTATCTTTTCAAAGATAGTTCTCATGGTATGTGATTGTTTAATTTTCCTATCTCTTGACACATTGAGGACAATGTTTGATTTAGGTTTGGGGGTGTGATTTGCATTTAGAGTTTTTAGTCTTTTATTTCACCTTTTATTTTCAAAAAAAAAAAAAAAAAAAAAAAAAAAATTCAAAAATTTCAAAAATTCAAAAAATTCAAAAACTTTTTGCAAATAAAAACCTCCAACTTTTAGAGATTTTAGAGTCACTAGCATGCTTTTAGCTATGTTTACATAGAGATTCTGACCGAAATAACAGAACTTGGAAGTCTTAGGAGAACACAATCGGGTTCCTTAGTTGATTAGAGCGTTAAAGTTGGATTTAACCATACCGGGAGGGCGAATTAGGTGCTTTGTTTAGATATTCGGTAGTAGAATTGTGATCACCCATAGTGAGACTACCCATTTTACATCAAGTGAGGCACCAACCTTCAATTTTTGCAACTTTCTAGAAAAGTCAAGTTAGAGTGTGTGTCACCGTACGTAAATTCCGGGTAGGAATGGTGAGCTACCCAACTTCGCACCATTTTCAGCACTACTTTTGATCTCTTGAGTGCTAGTTTTTGTCAATCATGAGGGTGACGTCTAAAGATGAAAACTCCTTCTAAATACCGATTTACAGTTAGCATCTCTCTCTCTCTCAATCAAAGAAGACCCATAGAAACACATCATCGTCAAACAACCGAGCAGAATCAGAATATTGAAAGAAAAATTGATATAGTCCAAGGTTTATGTGCAACAAAGAGAAAGAAAAGAAAATAGGATGAGAATTAATAAAATTTATAAAATCAAGACAATACAAGTTGTGGAAAAATTGAGTGATAAAGTCCTTTGTCCATGGAGTTAGTTGTTTCATTATTTGTATTTGTATTTTTATTTTCACTTATGATAAAAAAAAAAAAAAAAAACAAAAAAAAAAAAAAAAAAAAAAAAAAAATCAAAAAAAAAAATATTGTAGTTTATTTTCTTATTTTTGCTACCACCATGGTAAAGAAGAGTTTAAAAAGAAAAATCCAAACAACAAGGAATTTGAGTAGAAAAGTTAAAAATTGTCAAGTTTTGTGAAGTTTAGAAGTTCGTCATCAACAATTGAAGACCGAAGACGGAAGATTGAAGACGTTTCTATGGTTTCTTATGAGAGAGTGATATTAATTGCCGATCGGGTGAGAAGTGAGTGAGTACTCCCACCCCTTACTAATGGTTGATTTTCCCTTCTTAGAGATCATTAGAAAAGATTCTTTTTGTCCACACTTTTGTGGAGTCTCCAGTTTTTATTTCGGAAGGTTATCCTTCTTACCTACAACGTGTGCGGGATTTCTCTCTTTATTCCCTGCGCACACATGAGAGACTAAAAAGCGATCTTTTTGAGTGCAATTATCATAAAACCCTAATGGTGAGGCGGAAGTTGAGACTTATGATCACAATCGAATCCGAATTCTTTCATATGGTATGGTTACTTCTCGCTCGGCACTTAAGGATGAGAATGCGTTCTTCGATAGTTCTAACTTCATTACTAGCATGCGAAACTCTATGTCCTCATAGCTTCTTGGAGGCTTGAGACTCTTTTACACTCGGAAGTTGGAGAAGGTTTTGTGGGTACACCTCTTGTAAACCCTCACGAGACTACAACTCGTCCACTAGGGACACCTAGGGGTTTAAAGGCTTAGTGCATACGCTAAATGCATTCGAGACCTACGACGGTGGTATAGTTAGGATTTCTAATTTGTTTCACTTGAGGACAAGTAAAATTCAGGTTTGGGGGTATTTGATGAGTGCCAAATAGTGCATATTTATACACCTTTTTATTGGCATTTTACTCATCTTTTGTGCTCATAAATCAGATATTATCCCAGATTCTGTGTTTTCTTTGCTTTCAAGAATAAATATTTATATTAATTAATTTTGTGTTTTTAGGTACTAAATAAAGTCCGGAGAAGTTGAGGAGCCAAAAGAGCGAAGAATTGGAGTCGAGCATCTATGGAGCGGATAGCCAAAGCCCGCGCGCAAATCAGTTGCAACCCAACAAGGAAGACTTGGGCTAGAGCTACCCATGACCCGGATCCGGGCCCGTCCACCACGAGCCGTCCAGATCTCTCCCAGCTGCATCCTACGGTCGCTCCATCACTATACATCATCTCTTGATGCTCCGTGCAACACCAGATCGCTCCAAAACCGCTTACCATCCTCGACCGTTCAGATCAACACAGCTTCATCCTACGCTCGGTGAGGCCTTCTCATCGAGTTTTGCTGTCCCTGTTTCACAGCAAAACGACCCATACCCTATACCCTAGTCGACTACCTCATTTCACCCTCATCTTCTCTTTCTTCTTCTCCCCCGACACAGAAGCGAGCTGCGGGCCTCTTCCCGCCACCTTCTTCCCCTCACCCCGACAGAAGCCGCTTCCACCACCTCCATCATCACCTTACCCTGACAACACCATCACTACAGCCAACAACTCAAACAACCGCACCCCTCTCTAGATTTAGTTTTTCTCTTTCTTAGCTTCTCCAACCCTAGAAGCTAACTTAGAGAAAAACTAAAGCTAGGGTTTCATCACCCGATCCCAAGCATGGAGTAGGCTTGAAACGATTGACGAGGAGACAAGTGAGGGAGCGGCGTGGGTGAGATGTTTAATTTGATTTTATTTTAAAGAAAATTAGGGTTTGAGAGTTTGGAGTTGCATGTATAAATAGGGACGAGTTGTGTTGTTAGAAGACACGCCTGGATTAGCCGAGGGCGATCAATAGTTGTATTTTACTGTTAATTCATGTTCTAGTTTGGTCTTAGGGTTTCAATGAAACCCTGTTGCCATTTTGTGTTTATGCTCGTTGAACTTTCTTAAATGATTAAAATGATAATTATGTCTTCAATTAGGGCTTCCACTACTTTTCTCTCACAATGGATGTCTTGCATCCATTGTAGTTAGGTTACATCTTTGTGAGAATGCCACACTCATACCTTAGGCACAAAAGCTAATTCCATTGACTAGTTGTACTTAATTAGACAACTAGTGCTGCGGGTTAGCACTTTAGGCTGTTATTAGAAGCATAACTTGGAGAAACCCCTTAGATAGGTGGTGGGTTTGACACCCTGCCCTTATCATCAAGGATAAGAAAAGCTCAACTCCAGGTTGAGCACACAATAAGAATTAGAGGTGGATTTGCAGACCTTAGCACCCTTTTATCTCGATTCTTTACCTTAGTTTAGGATCACATTGCAATATCGGCCGTTTCGGCACAAAAATATATGTTACAACCCTCTTGTTACTCATTACATTAGAACTCGATTGAAAAGGCCTTAGATCAATATCGAGAGCACCACAAGTCCTTGTGGGATCGACCGTACTTCTTGGCGTCTCCGATAGACGCCGTGCACTTGCGGATTATAACATGTAGGCCATAAATTCATACACTTCTCGGGCCTACCAGCTACTCTGAGTCGCACGGAGGAAAAGAAGAAGAAATTGTCCAATTTGAGCAAAAAGGGCAAAATAGTCATTTCGGTGAACACTATTTGGAACCAAGTCATGGTTAAGGGGCAACTCTTTTGGGAGAGCACTTTAGACAGGCCAGCTATGGTTAAGGGGTTACCATCTAGGGTATCCCTTATCGATTATCGATGGGTGTACTTATCATTGGGGCATCCCCTAGCTTATCCATTGGGTGTCGTTAGCCATCCCCTACTATGCCCTAACCCTACATCTCGAGAACTTATCCTCTTCTCAATCATTTTGTAAATCTGAAATCGAGAGATTGGGAGAAGAAGTTGAGGACTGAAAATCGAGTGATGTCGAGAACGAGTTGCTGCTATCGAGAACGAGTTCTTTCTTGTTGAAACCTCGAGAAGGAGAGTGGAAAAAGAGCTCGAGATGATTCATAGCTCGGAGAAGAGATAGGAATTGGTACTGCTATGTTGAAAGCCGTAAAGCAGAGATAAAGAATTCGAGAGAGGTGAAATCGGCAAGAGTTGCAATCGATTAGGGTTTGCTTGCTACCATTAAATTACGGTAATGATTACTAGGGAAGAAGATGGGTTTCTCCGTGACCAGATCGAGAATTTGTGTGTTGTTGAAGAAGCTGGGAAGGTTTAATAGCATGGTTGTGAGTTGAATTAACTGGGTTTGAGTTGAATTGACGTTAGATTGACGAGAGAAGAAGAAATGGGGAGAAATTCTAAGTTAGGGTTTGACTAGTGATGTCGAGATTGAACTGGAATTGATGAAATGGGTTTTACAGAGATTGGAGATGGGTTTGTGGCTCAGATAAATCAAAGATGGGTTTGGAGAGAAGAGATTGCGGTCATTGACTGCTGTTACAAAGGTGAGTGAGAAATTGACGGGGTTTGAAGCGGGGATGCTCACCGAGTAACCGATGCTTTACCACATTACGAGAATTGTGGAAATGGTACCTGATTGAATAGATGTATGCTTAGGTGTGTCACGGTGAAGAAATGAATGGCACAGAAACAACGGTAGGAAAGTCTTCCGTAATTAGCCGAAACTCGGCCAAATCATCCCTCCGGCCCGAAGTCGACTCGGGCCGTCCGGACGATCCGATGACCGTCCCAACCGAGTTCGAGTGGAATTAGGTTAGTTGAATTAGATTAAGTCAGCCAGTGGCGGCTGATTCGATGAATCGACTCTGCTGTGAGTAAGCCCGATTAGGTAGTCGTCGGCTAACTCGAGTCGACTTCGTTCTTATCTCTTGACCTTTGACTAACGTTGACTGACGGTTGACCTCTTTGACCGTTAGTCCTAACGGAGGACCTGGATGGAATATTCCGTCGAATATTCTCTTGACGGAGAAATTTCAGTAGCGAGCGGTGACGTTTTCGGCCAAATTCCAGCCACAATCCCAGTTTTCGGCGAGCAAAAATTCCAGAATTTTCTATGGACTTCTCTCATGGGTGTGAAGACTTGGGCTAGGAATTGGGTGGAGAATTGGACTCAAATTTGGAAAGAGAAGGTGGAAGAGTTGAGAAAAGCTTGGAATTGGAAATTGAATTGCAAAAGGAAAAGGATTCTACTCCTTAGAAGATTTGGAGAATATTGAAGCTTATAAATAGAAGTTTTCTACAACTTCTACACATCTCTCTCTACACATCTTTACACACAATTCTTTTCTTTTCTTATTCTTTGTGTGAACTTTTAACATGAGTAGCTAATTTTATTGATTGAGGATGAATTCCTAGTTTTTAAACATATGATTTGAGTTTTTGTTTTTAATTCTATCTTGAAGTTTTTTCACATGATTATCGTTTGTTTTTACTAATAGGAATGATCTTAAAGACATTCATGATTGATTGATAGATTGTTTAGGTGGCCAACTAAATTGATTTGTCGATTTAATCTAATGCTAGTGAAAGTTAGGAGATAAGTAATCGTTTCTTGACTCTTTACATAAGTAGCAAACACGAGACCTTGCGGAGGGATTCCGTGGAGCAATTGTGTGTAGAAACAACGCTAGAAAGTGAACCAAGCAACAAAGGTTTAACTACTAGTACTAAACCTAAATTCATAAATCTTAATGCATTCGGGGAATTACATCTTGTAAGCGAACCTCGGGTGGTTCTTTTGAATAGAATCCGATAACTAAGCGGACTGTTTCTCGGTGAAATTTGGGATTTTAGGGCTAGCTAAAGCGTACTGCTATCCTACGGTTGGTGATAATTTGTGACTAATAACAAGTAGAAAAGAACATAACTTGATTCATTGTTTCGTAACGAAGAAGGATTCCTTGATCTTGTCTCTCTTATTGCTTTCAACTTTATCTTTTAATTGTTTTGTTTATTTTCTTTTGCTTTTTACACCCCCCTTTGTGACAATTCTTACAACTAGAATCTCGTGCTCCTCGTGGGATCGACCTTGACTACCCTGTATTACTTGTTAATTAGGTAGTAAAGTATTAATTAATTTGTTGTGGTTACGACACGCATCAAATTTTGGCGCCGTTGCCGGAGCGATGGATGATTTTAGTTGTTTTTATTTTTTTTTTGCTTTATTCTTGCTTTGTTGGATTCTATTCCGTATCTAACTTGGTTTTGAATCTTATTTGTGTATCGGTTTTCCAATGTATGGTGGACGAGAGCAAGCATATTACAACAATCAATACGGTTTTCAACCTCAACATTATGACAACTTCCAACCATCCTTAGGATACAATCAAAACCAATATTTTGGCTATGATAAATTTTCTACAGCAACTTTATGGATATTCTCATACATATCAACAACCTTATGACGGGTATGTAAGTGGACAATCACATGGATGGAAGGATAGTTATGCATCTAACAATTTGTTTTCTAGTAATGTGCGACAGAGAATTTGGAATATACTCCTCTTCATCGTGTTTTTCCTTCACTTTTTCCAAAAGAGGAGATGCCGTCTAGAAACTCTATCAACGGTGGTAAGCGTGTGAACGTCAGGAAACTTGCACAGAAATTATACAAATTGGAAGATGATGGAGACTCGGAAGAGCTTGTCGCGAGAAATTAGTAGGACTATTCATATGGAACTTAAACGACGTCGGGATAAAGGTTATGAAACCGATGAAGATTCTTATTATGGTGAGTCCGAAAATGAAGATGATTGTGTTGAAAAGGACCAACCTTTGGAGACTTTTGATGACGCTAGTGTAGATTACTCAAGCCTTGATCTTAATAATGATCAATCACCTATTCAAAAGGAAGAGCTTGAGGAAGATGCATTTATTGCTTGGCAAAAATTTCTTAAGGAAAGATGGGAGTCCGCGGAAGTGTATGAATGTTCCGACAATGAGGAAGTTATTCCAACTCCGGATCATAATAACGATCCTTCACCTATTCAAAAGGAGGAGTTTGGATATCATTTACCTATTGTTGTAAACGAAGTAACACCCTCACAAGAAGATCTTATAATTTATACCGAGGAAGATTATATGAGGGAAGAATGGCCCGATTCCGATGATGAGAATGTTGAAGAGATGATGCTAGAGGATGAAACCACATTCATTGATTTTGTGGAAGACCCAATTGAACTTGCGAATGATTTTAATGATGCCGAGACTTTGGTTAAGGTAGAAAACGACGAAGAATGGTTGCAAGGTTTAATAGAGGACCACGATATACAAGAGGTAAGTAATTCACTCGAATTTTTTAGGGATGAAGAGGATTCTATAATACAAGAGATTGTGCCAGGTTTGTCTAACCCTTTGCCTATTGATTCTTCTCCTTTACCTCTTATTGGTTTGAATGTATGTGCTTCGAAAGTATTTTTGGATGATTTTGTTTCTAAATATCCACCATTGGAAACACTTGATGCTAACACTATGCAGGTTTGCCAAGAGGAATACATGGAAATTCCCAAATTCTATGTTCTTTATACACTTCCGAGTGTGGACGAGAATAAGTGTGGGGGAAATTTCTATCGAGCGATAGTTTCATTATTATTTTCTTGTGTTAACATTTGTATGGAGTTATTGTGTGCAAAATAGGTATTATGGGTGGATCCTCAAATTTCCGATTGTTAGTATATGGGGAATGAATCTTACAAGAGCCAAGTCGGGCCGTCGACTTTAAAACAAGCGCTTAATGGGAGGCAACCCATCGGTTTTGTATTTCTTATCTTTTTGCTTTTTGTTATTTCTTTTTCTTGTTTCTTATCATGTTAAAATTTCCCACCTTGACTTTACTAGGAGGATTCAATTACATTGAGGACAATGTAAGGTTTAAGTGTGGGGGAGTGGTTTATGCATGTTTTTAAAACAAAAATTAAAAAAAAAATAAAAATTTTGAAAAAAAAAAAAAAAAAAAAAAGTTTTACTTAAAAATTCCAACTTTTAAAGATTTTAGAGTCACTAGCATACTTCTAGGTATGTTTACATAGAGATTTTGACCGACATAATTGAACTTGGAAATGTTAGAGAACTACATTCGGATTTCTTGTTTGTTTGAGTGTTAAATAATGGATTTAATCATGCCGGTGATGCGAATTTGGTGCAGGGAGAAGTGCGTTATTAGAGTTGCTGATCAATCATTAGTGGAGACTACCCGTATTCATATCATGAGAGGCACCGACCAGAAATTTTCCATCTACTAAAGAGCTTCTTTTGAGTGTGTGTCACCGTAAGTTAATTCGGGTAGAATGGTGAGCTACCCAACCTCCCACCAATAAAAGCACTACTCTTTGATCTCTTGAGTGCTAATTTTGTCAATCATGAGGTGAGGTCCATGGATGAAAGCCACCTTCTTGTAGTTCGATTTGCGCTTAGCACCATTCTCTCTCGCGACAACAACGGATCCATAGAAACACTCTCATCATCAACAAGGAGCGACATCAAAATTTACAAGGAAAGTTGGAAAAGTTTAAGGTTTACAAGCAACGGAACGAGAAAAAGAGCAAATTTCAAATTCAAGTAAAGCAACATACAAAAAGCGGATTTTTACATATATGTTGAAGACTTACAATATAATGAAGTAATTTTATATCCAAGTATGAAGACTTATTCATAAAAGCGAAGAAAATTAAAAGGTGAGAATTTTTGAAGTTTATGATTTCAAGACGATACAAGAAATGGAGAATCAAGCGGTAAAATACTTCTCCCACGGCCATGGTTTATTTTTGTATTTAATTTCTCTTGTGCCAAAAAAAAAAAAAAAAAAAAAAAAAAAAAAAAGAAAGAGAAAAACAAGAGAAATATTTGTTTTGTTAATAAGCCGTGGGAAAGGAAAATCTATAAGGTAGTTTCAAGCGACAAGGATTTTAAGGTAAAAAGAGTTACAAATTGTTAAGGATTTATGAAATTCAAGGGTTATTCATCAATAGTTGAAACCGAAGACGAGGAGCGGAAGACGTTTTTATTGGATGCCGTGAGAGTGGTGTTATCATAATTGGCGATCGGATGTGAAGGTGAGTAAGTAATCTCATCCTCGATAAAAATGGTTGATTTCCTTTCTTAGAGATCGTCAGAAAAATGGTTTTTCAAAATATTAAAAGATGTGGGTTTTTTTAAAATATTTCGGAAGTTGTCCTTCCCACCATTCAACGTGTTGCAGGAATTCTCTCTTCATTCCTACCTGCACACATGTGAGAACCATAAAAAAAGATGTCTTTTGAGTGCAATTATCATAAAATCCTTTTTGGTGAGGCAGAAGTCGAGGCGAAATGCTTATTGATCGTTTCTCAAACACGCGTTCTCTCATTATGGTGTGGTTATTTCTCACTCAACATTTAAGAATGAGAATATGTTCTTTAGTATTTCTAACTTCTCATTACTAGCATGCAGAAACTCTATGTCCTCATAACTCTTTGGATGCTTGTGACGCTTGAACGCTTTGAAGTTGTGAGTTTTTAGTTTGATTTGCTCGAGGACTAGCAAAGTCTAAGTGTGGGGAATTTGATAGGTGTAGAATACACCTAATTTACTATCTAGTAGTTTATGCTTTCTTTGCTATTTTTCTTGTAAATTATGTATTTTACGCATGTTTTGAGTTTTATAGCTACTGCGGAGTCGCACGGAGAGGAAAAGAAGAAGAAATTGTCCAATTTGAGCAAAAAGGGCAAAATAGTCATTTCGAGGGGTGAACACTATTTGGAACCAAGTCATGGTTAAGGGGCAACTCTTTTGGGAGAGCACTTTAGACAGGCCAGCTATGGTTAAGGGGTTACCATCTAGGTATCCCTTATCGGTTATCGATGGGTGTACTTATCATTGGGGCATCCCCTAGCTTATCCATTGGGGTGTCGTTAGCCATCCCCTACTATGCCCTAACCCTACATCTCGAGAACTTATCCTCTTCTCAATCATTTTGTAAATCTGAAATCGAGAGATTGGGAGAAGAAGTTGAGGACTGAAAATCGAGTGATGTCGAGAACGAGTTGCTGCTATCGAGAACGAGTTGCTGCTGTTGAAACCTCGAGAACAGAGAGTGGAAAAAAAGAGCTCAGATGATTCATAGCTCGGAGAAGAGATAGGAATTGGTACTGCAGTGAAGCTGTGAAACAGATAAAGAATTCAGAGAGGTGAAATCAGCAAGAGTTGCAATCGATTAGGGTTTGCTGCTACCATTAAATTACGTAATGATTCTAGGGAAGAAGATGGGTTTCTACAAGTGACCGGATCGAGAATTTGTGTGTTGTTGAAGAACTCGGGAAGGTTTAATAGCATGGTTGTGAGTTGAATTAACCTGGGTTTGAGTTGAATTGACGTTAGATTGACAGAGAAGAAGAAATGGGGAGAAATTCTAAGTTAGGGTTTGATTAGTGATGTCGAGATTGAACTGGAATTGATGAAATGGGTTTTACAGAGATTGGAGATGGGTTTGTGGCTCGGATAAATCAAAGATGGGTTTGGAGAGAAGAGATTGCGGTCATTGATTTCTTTATTACAAGGTGAGCTGAGAAATTGACAGGGTTTGAAGCAGGGATGCTACTGAGTAAACTGATGCTGCTTCTGTTACAGAGAATTGTGGAAATGGTACTTGACAATAGATGTATGCTTAGGTGTGTCACAGGTGAAGAAATGAATGGCCTGAAACAACGGCCTGAAAGTCACAATTAGCAAAACTCGGCCAAATCATCCCTCCGTGAGTCGACTCGGACCGATCCGGACGATCCCGATGACCGATCCTAACCGAGTTCGAGTGACCGATTCCGGTTAGCTGAATTAGATTAAGTCGGTAAGTAAGCAATGATTCGATGAATCGATCTGGCGGTAAGCCGATTAGCCGAGTCGGGCTAAATCGAGTCGACTCGTTCTTATCTCTTGACCTTTGACTAACATTGACTGACGGTTGACTGTTTGGCCGTTAGTCTAACGGAGGACCGGACGGAATATTCCGTCGAATATTCTCTTGATGGAGAAATTTCCGGGCGGCCGGCGGTGATGTTTCCGCCAAATTCCGGCCACAATCCCAGATTTTTTGGCGAGCAAAAATTCCAGAATTTTCTATGGACTTCTCTCATGGGTGTGAAGACTTGGGCTAGGAATTGGGTGGAGAATTGGACTCAAATTTGGAAAGAGAAGGTGGAAGAGTTGAGAAAAGCTTGGAATTGGAAATTGAATTGCAAAAGGAAAAGGATTCTACTCCTTAGAAGATTTGGAGAATATTGAAGCTTATAAATAGAGAAGTTTTCTACAACTTCTACACATATCTTTACACACAATTCTTTTCTTTTCTTATTCTTTGTGTGAACTTTTAACATGAGTAGCTAATTTTATTGATTGAGGATGAATTCCTAGTTTTTAAACATATGATTTGAGTTTTTGTTTTTAATTCTATCTTGAAGTTTTTTCACATGATTATCGTTTGTTTTTACTAATAGGAATGATCTTAAAGACATTCATGATTGATTTATAGATTGTTTAGGTGGCCAACTAAATTGATTTGTCGATTTAATCTAATGCTAGTGAAAGTTAGGAGATAAGTAATCGTTTCTTGACTCTTTACATAAGTAGCAAACACGAGACCTTGGGAGGGATTCAGTGGAGCAATTGTGTGTAAAACAACGCTAGAAAGTGAACCAAGCGAACCGAGTTTAACTACTAGTACTAAACCTAAATTCATAAATCTTAATGCATTCGGGGGAATTACATCTTGTAAGCGAACCTCGGGGTGGTTCTTTTGAATAGAATACGATAACTAAGCGGACTGTTTCTCGGTGAAATTTGGGATTTTGGGGCTAGCTAAGCGTACACTTTATCCTACGGTTGGTGATAATTTGTGACTAATAACAAGTAGAAAAGAACATAACTTGATTCATTGTTTCGTAACGAAGAAGGATTCCTTGATCTTGTCTCTCTTATTGCTTTCAACTTTATCTTTTAATTGTTTTGTTTATTTTCTTTTGCTTTTTACACCCCCCTTTGTGACAATTCTTACAACTAGAATCTCGTGCTCCTCGTGGGATCGACCTTGACTACCCTGTATTACTTGTTAATTAGGTAGTAAAGTATTAATTAATTTGTTGTGGTTACGACACGCATCACTGAAAGAATATCAGGTTATCTTCGCTTGGACATATGAAGAAATGCTAGGCCTAGATGAAAAGTTAGTCACTCATCATCTTCATGTAACCGCTGGGTCCAAGCCTGTCAAACAACCTCCTAGAAAATTCCGACATAACATCGAGGAGCAGATCAAGGTTAAAATTTAGAAACTATTGGCCGTTGGGTTCATCAAACCTTTTCAACACCCAACCTGACTAGCTAATGTGGTTCCTGTCAAAAAGAAGAACGGCCAGATTAGATGTTGTGTAGATTTCAGAAACCTTAACATGTGATGTCCCAAAGATGATTTTACTTTACCCAATATTGATATGCTCATCTATGCGACTAGTGGTCACGGAATGTTCTCATTTCATGGATGGATACAGTGGCTACAACCAAATCAAGATGTATGAGCACGATGCTAGCAAGACAATGTTCCATACTCCCATTAGAAATTTCTACTACACAGTAATGCCCTTCGGTTTGAAGAATGCAGGAGCCACTTATCAACGAGCCATGACTACGATCTTCCACGACATGATGCAAAATAATTTGGGTAACAAACTTGCATTCGCAGCATTTGAACTTGTATACGCAACCGGTGACTCCACCTCATTTTGCCTTTCTTCCAAAGCAATATATTCCTCTTGCGGTTCATCGCATGACTCCGTCATCGTGATCGTATTCTTGACTCTAAAAATTTGAATATATAGCAAATTGGTTGCGAACATAGCGTTTATAAATGATAAAATGAGATATCTTTCATTCACTCTTCCACCATCTCGCTACACATCGTCTTCCATCTCACGATTAGTGTCTTAAACTTTCGCCAACTCTTTGTCTCAGCCCAAATACATCTTCAATTCCCAGTCGCGAGGGAGTTGTTACTTATGTATGCCCCTAAAAATATAGCTTGTAGATGGTTGAATGACGTGATGGTGTTTCTTGGTAAACCTTCAAACCACTTGATGCTTCCCGTTAAACTTGATGCGAAATATTTGCACAATATAGCGTCATGATTTTCCCACTGTAACATACATCTTACATACGCTTTGATGTGTTGTATTGCGCAAGTTGTTCCATCAAAAATGCTGGTTAATGCAGGTAAATTGCACTTTGGGGGTATTCCTCCTAAATGCACCTCTAATGTAAAGGGATTCTTCGCAGACTTCTTCGATTGCCTCATCCAATTGTCTTCTTCCTCCTCCTCTTCTATTTTTCAACATTCTCTCATTTCTGCCAACTCTTTTAAGATTTGTTCGTTTACATCGGGGTTCGAATTTATTGGTCTTTTAGTTCCGTTTCTCTCCTTCTTCGTTCATGTCTATCTTGATTTTCGTGTTCAGCATTTTCTTCTCTTCTTTCTCTGCGACTTTCTTCTCCATCTCGTTCTCGGATTCGCACACCATTATATCCATCATTTTCTCTTCTTGGTTGTCTATTAACTCTCCTTTGTATTCTTTCATACTCTTCATTAATATTCCCATTGTTGCGATTTTGCTCGCGCCTTCTTTCTCGATTGTCATGATTATTCTGCCGGATTGCTTCCTCCAATTCTCGTTCTTCCATTTCTACTCTTAATCTTTCCCTTTCGCGAGCTAGACGCGCTTGTTCAATATAATGCCTTTCGATGTCATCTTCAATCTCCTTTTGTTTCCTCTGTGTTTCTCTTCCACGCAGTATTCTTCTTCCTTCTTCCGGATTTTCTTCATCAATTGGATTATTCTGCTGCCTATTTCCTTGATTTCCATTATTTTGGTCACCCAACAAAATCTCTCGGACGCTGAATACACACCATTTCCTTCTTTCGCAGTATCCTTCACCGAGATTTAGCTCTCTTTCTAAATTTTCTTCATTAGCATTTTCTACAGGCAACATTCTCCTTCTATCATCTCTAACCGATCCTGGTCTTGTCCTGGTATTACTTCTCGACCTCCTATTCTGCAACCTCATATTTTCCATTCTTAACTCATGGTTTTGCCTTGTTAAATTTGCGCGTTCTTCCGCTTCTAATCGTCTTTCTTCATGTATTGTTTGTCTCAACGTTTCTAATGCTACGATTTCTTCATTTCTATGAGATGTTTCTCCCATTTTTTCGATTTCTCTCCTCTTGTTCATTATTTATCAATTGTTGCACTTCTTCTCTTTCTTCCACAGAATCTGATCTCCATGTATGTACGCTCACCCTATCATAATCTACTACTCTATTCGTCTTGGTTGAATTGGTGGTTGAATTTGACCTTCTTCTCTATCTCTTGCGTTTATTCTTGATGGTTCACCTACTTCATTTCTCCTTTCTCAGCTAATCTCCCACTTATCCTCACAATTGTTGGTTGTTACGATGCATTCCTTCTTCTAGCCATTTCTCAATTTTAGTAAATTGTTGAGAATTATCCGAAATTTCTTTCTTGTTACTCCTGATTCTTTCAATTCACAAGGTTGATCTTCTACTCATCCCTGTTTCTAGCGCATATGTAGTTGCAAAATCCCACAATACACCCCTCACAAGAATTTACTTTACTAATCCATTTGAAGGTGAATAACTATATATTTTTATTGATTATGTTCTTGAAATGTTTACAAGGATAGATAGAACAGAGCTAAAGAAATTACAATCACTCTAGATTTTCTCTCTCCTAATGACTTGCTTAACAATTCAAAAGAACCCCTCACAATGTACTAACTCAACCCTTTATATAGGGTAATACACGTGGATGACAATAAGTCGTCCTTTATTTTCGGAATAACTCGCGAAGTGTCGTGAGTGTTATAAACATTTTTCCTTGCGACACTCCTAAATCTCGCCACGTATTCACATCTTTCTCACGTTAAGCTTTCGTCATCTATTGCGTCATTTATATTTCTTACCTGCGACGCCTTCGCAATGTAGTCGTTTATTAATCTCGCGAAGTATTGATGTCGCGATATTCTGCTCCTACATGGGGAATTTCCAGAAATTTCAGTCATCAGAGAAGAGACGTGGCTGATGTACTTCGATGGATCGGCTACACCTAGCAACGATACTGGAGGAGCGGGCGTGGTTTTGGTATCTTTAGCCAGTGAAGTCTTTTCACACTCGTTCAAACTGGACTTCAAGTGTACCAATAACTCGACTGAATATGAAGCTTTCTTATTAGGGTTGTCACTGGCAAAGCAAGTAGGAGTTACACATCAGGAAATAAGAGGTGATTCGAAATTGTTGGTCAATCAGATGAACGACATATACTCTCTCAAAGAAGTATCTCTTTCCCCCCTTCAGGGCCGATGCGCAAAAGTTGTTGGCACACTTTGATGATGCCACGATCATCCACACCGGCCGCACTAATAAGAGGCATGCTAATTGTCTGGAAACTCTTGCCTCGAAGTTGCAGTTTGAGGGTTCAGAGACAACTATATCGGTGCAGAGACGATCAATATCGTCCACATGGCTCATGCAAGATGAAGATGTTAATATAAATGATTGGAGGGAACCCATCATCCGTGAATTGAGCAGTTCACTTCCATAAGGAAACACCAGTCTCAAGAAATTAAAAAACTTCTTCTTGCTTCATGGAGCACTTTATTATCGTTATCCAGACGATTCACTATCGCGATGCCTTGGAGATGATAAAGCGCAACAACAAATCAGTCGCATCCACAATGAGGTATGTGGAAAAATACTGGTAATAACCCTCTACTGGCGACTCCAGCGCCTCGAGTACTATTGGCCTACCATGGAGACACAAGCAAGACTTCTGCAAAGATCATGCTCTAGTTATCAGTTGCCACCACATCAACTCGAAGCGCTGACCATTCACCATGCCGGGGACTGGAGAGAACCCTACATCAAATACCTCCGTGATAATGATATACCCTCAAAAAAGAAAGAAGCAATTCGGTTAACCCAAATATCTAAGAGGTTCGTCTTTCATGACGGGATTATATATCGCAAAAACTTTGGGGAAAATCTACTGAGGTGCCTATCAGGATAATAAATCCCAATGGTCCTAAAAGTGATGCATGATGGGGAGCATTAAGGGAAAAGGAAATTATTTCTCCAGATCCATGAGAAATATTATTGGTAGACCATGGAAAATGGCGCAGCCGCCTATGTTCAGAAATGCCATCAATGCCAAGTCCACGGTAATCTCATACACACTCCTTGCCTTCCATTACATTCAGTAAGCAGTCCATGGCCATTCTACAGCTGGGAACTTAACATTATTGGCAAAATCAACCATGCATCATCAGAACAACACGAGTATATTATCACCGCAACTGAGTACTTCACCAAGTGGGTTAAAGCTATCCCTCTTCGCAGCACTACTGGCATCACCATTGCGGCATTTATCAAATAATATATCATATGCAGATTTGGTGTTCCTAAATATATCATTACAGATAATGGTACCCATTTTGCAAACAAACACGTTACCGAGTTACTCCAGGAGTATGGCGTTAAGCAGATTTTATTCATACCATACTATCCGCAAGAGAATGGGAAAGCGAGAGTACTAATAAGACCTTGATTCGGACTCTTAGTCGAACGGTGCATGATAATCCAAGGACCTGGCATGAGAAATTACCTATGGCGTTGTTGGCATACCGATTGCGCTAAGAAGTTCTACTGGAACTTTTCCTTACTCCCTTGTTTACGGTGCAGATGCTGTCCTCCCAGCCTAAATCAAAGTTCCCTCAGCAAGGATTGCAATGGCTAGTGGTGTACAGTGGGAGTATCAAACTCCAGAGTTGCTGACCTAGATATGCTTGAATCCAGAAGGTCCAAGGTCGAGAAATATGTAGAAGCGTACAGACGGAGGGTTTCTAAAGCATATGACAAGACGGCAAAACCTAGAAACTTTTAAGTAGGAGATCTAATACTGACAACTGCAAAACATATTCAGCAAGAAATGTCTGCTCCCAAATTTGCACCTAAATAGGAAGGTCCCTACGTGGTCATCAAAGTCGCACGGCTACTACAAAATCCTTGCAGCCAAAGGAGGCATTGAAGGAACTATAATCAATAAACAAGTGGCTCAAAGAATATTATACCTAACCATAGGATGATAATCTAGCAGTAATTTCATTTCTCCAAAAGTAGTTCTTTAAATGTTCTATACCATTCATTCCAAAAGCAAACAGATTCCAATGATCTAAAAAAGTTTCATCAAATCAAACCTTACTCAAGAAAACATTCTGAAATGTAGAAAAACCAAAACTCTCTAGAGTAGCCCATCCAACAAGAAATAGTTATTGTTGTACACCATACCGAGCCTCTTTTGATAATTCTCCGTCTTGATCCTCAAGTCCCGAATCGCCTTGTCCACCCTCATGGATTCCATAGCCAGAGCCTTTTCTTCTTCTATAATGGCGTTCGCATAAGAGACTATATTAGCCGCAATGGCCGCTATATCTATCTTGATGATCTCGAGACGACGGCGAATCCAGCCGATATTAAATCGGAGAGCTTCCAACTGGAAATCATATCATCCCACCGGTATAGCCCCTTGTTGCTGACATCACGAAGATTCTTCTTTTCCATTTCCTCAATCACGGGCAACAATCCATCCAAAGCAGTCACTAGTAGCTGTGGATAGCTTTTCCATACTTCCGAAGTGGCGATATGACCATACGTCTTCCAGATCTTGGTATACATGGTAGCATGGCGTTTTGGGACGATGAAGCCACCCACATCCTGGTGATCATGACATGAGTTTTTCAGGAGAAGATCAAAAGGAAGTCCGGCAGCTGGATATTCATGAATAGAAATTCCCAGTTCGACCTCGGCGAGATTGACCGGTGGATTGACAGAAGTCTCATCATCAGTGACCGTTTTGCAATCACCAGAACCAACCCCTTCGTTACGATTCTCCTCAGTATCAACACAGATATCTACCTGTCACATCAAAAGGATAGTCAGTACTTGACATAAACTCTTGAAAAATGATGAAGAAAGATAATTACCGTTGTAGCTCGTCATCTCGATCAACAACCATTGGGTAGAGGCAAAGTGAGCAGGAGCTTTAATGGTCTGCTTGGGCCTCAAATTATAAGGAGAAGAAGAAGATTGGCGACCTACTTGTTTTACCTGCAAATAATTTATCAGATATCAACTGCGCAAGGAGATACCAGAAGAAAGAAGTATTTCTTACCAATTTAGTTGTGTTCTAGCTTGAAAGAGATCCGAGGGAAGATGCACTACTGCCGACATATTGTTACGAGTATGAATGAAGGTCCAAACCTTTGCTGAAAATGGGGGGAGTCAGAGGAGAATGGAACAAGAAACGTGAAACCCTAAAGTTGAAAGCTATATGTTAATCCTCTAAGAGAAATCGGTTACGCTTTTATTAGGATTTGGTATTTCAAATGAAGATTATGCGGACACGTGAAGACCGATAGCACTGGGACTGGTGTAGTTAACCGTGACTACTTAACGTTGCATTCCTAACACATGGATCTTTTCTATCTCTGCTATCTTATAGGTGATTCGGATCATCGGCCAAGACGGTTTGGAAGATTTGAACGTTCAACCATAACCCTGTCAGCAGTTGTTTACGCTGCCCTGCATAAAGTAGCGAACTGGAAGTGATTGGTGAAGAATCAAGGAACGAATCATATGTCATTCTCTTCGTATGGGTGTTTTTTACAACATATCCAAAATTAAAGCTCATCGGATGAAAGAGCTAAGAGCGGTGGGTCAAACATTGGACATCGTCACTGCAGAAGTTTTCCCAGAATTCTCCCGAAACTTCTCTGTTCGCTGATTTGAGCCTTTAAACGAGCTCAAAACTCAACAATCTTCCTTACTCTTGATGGGAAATTGTCTGGGCATGAAACATTTGGTGTAGACCGTCAAAAACCGACATCGGATGAAGTTTTTACAGCGTTTCTACCGAGGATACTATTTTTGGATTTTTCAAAATGATAAGACTCTTGCTACGCGTACGGGTTATTCATGGATTCAGCTAATCAATTCATAAGAAGAGGATGATGAAACAAGAAATTAGGGAATTATCATTCAAAAAAGAGTATACTCGGAACAATAGAAGAATTACTGGAACGCTAAAACATAATCTATAAACTACTTAAAAATAAAGTATGCTTGTATCAAGCAAGAGGATCAGTCGTTAGATTCATCACTATCCTCACACTCATCATTAATATCCTCCTCGGGGTCTTCCTCTAGATCGGAATTCGATCCTTCTTCTGGGTCTTCTTCCAGGCGATCATCTGGATCATTGTAAATCATATCTGAATATTTGTCTTCTTCTTATTCATCTTTGAGATTAGCTTCTACCAGTAGTTCAGATTTCACATCAGGAAAATATGGTTCGACTTCACGATCAGCAGGCTTCCATTCAGGGGAATAGCTCATTACATCAGAGTCTGATGTGATGCCCTCAATATGAGCATGTTGCTCCTCCTCAGCTTCAATTATTTTCTGTTCAAGACAAATACGTTTTTTGAAATAGATATCAATCCAAAGATAAAACTGCCCCCACTGTCACAGAGAAGAGGAAACTTTACAACATCTATTAATTAATTGCGACTATGCTAGATCCATTTGGTTGTCTATGAATGTGAATGTGGAAAACATCCAATTGCATCATGCAGATGTGATCTCGTGGATTAATAGTTGGTTTACTAACTTATAGGATGTTGATCCGGAAGATAGTGATATCTGGATTTCCACACTCATGTGCATATCATATGAAAGTTTTTCAAAACAAAATAAATAAATAATTGGCATACCATTAATTTCATTCGGAGTCTGGTTGTTCATTGTATGTCTGATGTAATTGCAGGAAATCCTACAATACACACCTCACAAGAATTCATAATATCTAACATATATTTAAGATCAATAACCAATCTCTTTATTAATTGAGTTAGAAATTTTACAAGAAGGAAGTGAAATCAAGAATGTTATTGCTACTCTAGACTTTCTCTCTCCTCTAAACTTTCTCTTCACTCTCTAAAAGATCTCTCCCTTTTCATAAGCCTATTCGGCTCTTTATATAGGACATTACATAATGGATGACAGCTAAGTTGTCCTTTATTTTCGGATCTGACTTGCGACATTCTCGCAAGTGTACAAATGTAAACCCTCGCAACACTCCTAAATCTCGCTAGGTCTTCACATCTTTCTCGGGTTCTGGATGTCGTCATCCGTTGCGTCATTTATATTACTCGTCTGCGATGTCTTCGCAAGGGCGTCGGTGTTGCGATATTTTGATCCTACATCTTGCCTCTTCTCATGTCTTCTCTGCGAAGGAGAGAATGTCATGAGAACTAATCTTTTCAAAATGCCACAGTTGTTCATTTCTTTCTGCCGACAATATTCCGTATATTAAGCACAACTGTTTACACGTGTTAAATTTTCCCTTTTTCACTGGCACTTTAAATGCTAACCGGTCATCATTTTTTTGTCTATTTAAGAAGAGATCCATCGTTGTAGTAGCAGGATTTCCCACACTACACCCCTTACTCGATTTTGCTTAATTAATCCATTAGAAGATGTAAGATCAAGAACATTTATTGATTGAATTCATAAAGTGTTTACACAGGAAAATAGAATTACACTTAGAAGTTAAAGCGCTCTTAAACTTTCTCTCTCCTAATGACTTGCCTAACCATTCTAAAAAGCCCTCCCCCTACAACAGACTCACTCGACCCTTTATATAGGGTAATACATAGTGGATGACAGCTAAGCTATCCTTTATTTTCGGGAATGTCTCGCGAAGCGTCGCCAGTGTACAACTGTTCAATCTCGCGACACTTCTTAACCCTCGCTTGGAGTTCCATGTCTTTCACTGTTTTGTGTGTCGTTATTTCCCATCGCCGTCGTTTATTTTAGTTTCCTGCGACTCCTCAGCATCGTCGTTTATTGATCCCGCGAACCACTATGCATTGTGATATTATGATCCTACATCTTGCCTCTTTTCCTTGAATATTGCTTGAAGAGCGATCTTGAAGGAAAAATCTGTTGTTGTAGTGATCTTAGGTTTTTGTTGATGAGGGAATGAGCAGAAGAATACTGTACTTGAAAAGTACGTGCTTGCCTCTATTCTTTTGCGAAGTTTCAAGCTTCTTTGAGATATATACAAAGTATCGTCTTCCA